>CM067502.1:13075435-13342935 GCA_034509495.1 Acestrorhynchus altus | reverse complement strand
GTTCCAATGGACCACCATGGGTGGCTACAGCACCCCATCAGGTGTAATGTTTCTGTGATGATTCCAGGTACTAGAGAGGTGGCAGAAGTACACTAGTCCCATACTTAAGTAAAAATACAAATATTCCAGACAGAAAATAAATAAAAGAAAAGAAAAATAATAATTCACTTTCCACCCAAACCGCATCTTTAACAACTGGCTGCCACTGTCATGCCTTGCTTGATAATTCATGTCTACTTGCCATGAGCATGCTAGCCAATCAATTAACATAATAATGTAACAGTGCAGAACTTCCTGTCCCGTAGAACCAATCCAGCTGGAACAGTACTAAAGATGGAACACATCAGTGTGTCTTCCAGATTCTGAGTAATTAGCAGTGCTGGAAATGTGGCTGCTCCTGCTGCGGTGGGCCTTTGCCAGAAGTAAGCAGACAGTCACCTAACAGCTCCAGTGGGATGATTTCCACCTTTAAGATCCATTTAGCAGCAGAGAGGTGAGATTCGGTCATGTGACCATTTTCACGAGGTCATCGCTCTGAATGGCAGAGAAACGAGACACTTCCAGGCTCCACAGTGCCTAATTTGATCTACTTGAGATTGTGACTTCCTACACTTCACGTAATTAACGTCAGATGTGACTAATTGAGCTGATGTGAGAAAACGATGGAAAAAGAAGGAAGCTCTAAGTGGTGCTTCGGTCAGTGCTCAGTGCTAAATGATGGCGAAGACTGTAAATATTGTCTCAATTCAACAACTGCATCAAATGAGCGATTGTGGAGCTCTGATGAGGTGAATGAACTGATGAGGAAGACTGATTACATGGACTAGGACTGAGGAGCTGCTGGCGACTGCAGTTGAAAATGAGCTCCTGAATCCCAACCTAGCAAGGAGAACATGGATCACAGTAGCTGAAATCATCTGCGTTTGTTGTCTCATTATCCATGTTCTGATAAACAACACTGGACTGATTTCAGTACGGCCAGAACTAGCGTGATCATGTAAATTGTGTTAGTTCATTACCAATGCTCTAGGTCTGAGTCAGTCTAAATATATACACAACATATAATTTAAAGTGTATGTAAACTCCAAATATAAATATATATTTACATAAATATAAACAGATATATGTTGGGGTAAAAAAGTATATCTAATCTAATCTAAAACAACAACTGATTTATTCACCCAAAAACATTTGTTGTTCCAAACCTAGCAAGTGCTTTTCTCAAGGATGCAAAATCACACTTCTGCATCTGTAACCCAAATTACCTCGATGAAGAAACAGAGAGGATTTTCCTCTCCTCTATGTGAGCATTTTCCTCTCTGTTAGGCAGCGCAGGTGGTGACTTTTCAAATGTTATCACTTGTTGGCTGCTGTGGTTATGTATGAAGCAGAGAAGCCTCTGACTGGCTGCTTTCCACCATGCTCACTCCTTACTGAGCCTCACCTCCACATGCTTATCACATCCCAACAACATGCATTTTAACAGGCAGTGGGCTTTTCTACTGAGGTTTATGTTGATCTCAATTTGTTTTTGTTCATCCACAGCTATGTCTAATTACTACCTCTTAAACAAATTAAATAACTTGTTATCTACTAATATATTTACATGATATTTACAGTATGCTATTCATGAGAAAAAATGCTGAAATCATTTATAGTTTTGAATTTTTGATGCAAATCTTTGCTGTTATGATTTATAAGCTCTACTCTCTCGCACGAGCACAGCCTGTTTGGACAACCACACACATTGATTAATTCATTGACTCACAATCAGTAACATCATATTAGTCTATATGTATATCATCCTAATGTCCTAATCAATACATGCATAGCTGATAATGGATAGCTCATAGTCTTTGGAATGTTTAGTTGATGTGGAAATGTTTTAGTTTCACATATTTAAACTATTACGTTTATGTTTTATTTTTTATTATAATACTTTAATACTATTTTAATTATTTTAATATATATATATATATATTATTTATATTAATAATGTTATATTATATAATAATATTATTATATAATAATGATCAGCTGGTAATGATGTTCCTGCAATTTAGTGAAAAGATGATTAGAGATGAAGAACCGGAACAGCTCCTGCAGCACTCCTTTTGTCTAGAGGCAGAGAAAATAGCCACACAGTATACCAGGGCTGACACTCAAGTGTATGTGTGTGCATCTCTGTGTGTGTGTGTGTGTACACCCTCTTACGTAGGAGAAGGAAAATGGAGAGGGTTTTCTTGAATTAATAAGCAAGGCTACAGATGTTATGTCAGTGACTCTCAGAATCTCTCTCTCCCACATTTTCTATCTACTCTATACATTGTATACCATATGTCCACATATTTGTGGAATTTATGCATTCACCTACTTTAAGTTACACCTACTGCTGACACAGATGTGCAAATGCACACACACACACAGCTTGTCAATAGGACTCTGGAGCAAAAAAAAAAACCTAACGAACGTATTGGCACCATGCCTAATTCCAGGCATGGGCTAGAGGCATATAAGGCCCCTAGCATTGAGTTGTGGAGCAGTGGAACTGTGTTCTCTGGAATAATGGGGCTCCATCCAGTACTTTTTGGATGAGTACTTTTTGAGGAGTTGGGGGTGAGGTGGGGTGATGATCAGTCAAAATCCTCACAAACACTCTTGTCATTAAGTGCAATCAAATTCTCACAGCAATGCTCCAGGACCCAGTAGAAAGTTATCATCGGACAGTAGAGTCAGTTACTCAAAAAAAAGCTGGAGAAACTATTTTTAACACCCTTGATTTCAGAAATACAGGTGTCCTAATACTTTTGTCCATTCAATGTAAATGCAGTGGGTTTTCCCTGACAAGGCTGATTTTTAGGTGGTTGCTCTCCTGCAGGCTGGAAAAAAGAAAACATTTATAGATCTGAAAGAGATGCACAGAAAAAAACACACATATTTGCTCACGACTTCAATAAAACAGGTTCTTTCATACGCACTCCCCTACTCCCCCCACTCCTCTGCCCACCCACTCTTCCTTTCTTACAGCTCCCGTCGCACACTCACCTCATTATGTGTGACTGGAGAGAGAAGGTGAGATGGTTACTGTGACAACCAGAAGGGGAGTGAGAGAGAGAGCGAGAGAGACAGACAGAGGAGGCGCGAGAGGAGCGGGGGAATCTGTGGCAGATAAGAGTGATGCTGCAGGTGTGTGACTCCGACAACAGACGTGTCCCATTCACGTGGCAGAAATAAAGGCAAGAGAATGTGAGAGAGACGTCAGTTCTAGAACAAACAGAGTCTGAGGTATCACTCCTGCACTGTTGCAGCGCCACTGAGAAGCTCAACTGTTCCACTCTCTTTGCATGTAGCAACATGGAGAATCCTCCATTTCAGCTCTCAGCGCTCTCCACTGGTCCCCCAGCAGCTGGGTGGGTCAGGTACTAACATACCCACACAGTCTATTCGGTACGAGGGCACTGTGTGATCAGAGACAATGTACATTAGAAATGTGAATGAAAAATATAAACAGGACTGGGCAGACAAGTGTAAATATCGTAAATATCAAAATATTTTAAACAAGTGTATAAAAATGACCATATTGTAATATCACACCAGAGCAGTTTGCTAAGTCAACAAGTAAAACCCCTATGTTTATTACATACATACTACTATTTAAATATACAGCATGCTGTTTCTGCTGTTACAGATAAATACCAATACATTAGCCTTATACTCTGTTCAAGTTTCATGATTTTCATCATATCGTATTATATATATATATATATATCACCATTTCACTTAAAAGAAATGTGCATTCTGACAGAGCACTGAAGAAAGAGGTGTGGTTGTGGTGTTGAATTTAAATATCACCAGTTCAACAGTTGCTTTATAGGATTGTTCTAGAATTGTGAACGTTTCAGTTAAACTTTTTGAGATACGCGTTTTTGGTCATATTGCCCAGAACAATCATATGATTATTCAACTTATTTCTTCTTTCTGTTAGATTGTTTGGAGGAAAATATCGACTATTTAATTCCTTGGTTAATACTTAAAAAATAAAGTGCAATCACATTACGTTGCGCTCACTTCACGCATGGTCTTCAGACTAGAAACACTAATATAAGCAGGTATTAAAGGAAATGTGCACAATTCTAGAAAACTTTTGAACTACTGAACAAGTATTGAACAACTGTTCATATTTGCCAACAAGTCAACAACGCCACAAACTTCATTGACCTCTCCTCGCGTTTCTCTCAGAAGCTCTGCACCCCCAAATTCATGAACACAAGTTGCCAAGGTAACGACAAAGGCTATGAGATTAAAAGAAATAATAGTCTGGTCGAGTCGCTTGTATTTTTCCCCATTTACAGTGCTAAGGCCGAGTATAAGCACCGTCATTTTTCCCAGGGTGCAAACAGACTGAAGAGCCAAATTTTTCTTTTTAAATTTTATTTTTAATTGTGCATTCTTTTAAAGATAAAGTGCTTTACAAACAATTAATGAGTAACATTAGAACATGGAATTTAGTCAACCCAAACTCTCATATTCCATTTTCAAACTAAAATCGGGGAAATTTGAGTTAAAAAAGTTTGAAAATAAAGATTTTCATTCATGTTTTTGTTGTTGAAGCTCTGAGCCTCAGAGTGAGGTGCCCTCCTGACCCAGAGAGAAAAGGGCACATGACGCCTACAGAGAAGCAGAAGGACAGAGAGAACGTCTCCACAGGGGGTATGAAATGCAGATGCTGCCCCCTGCTGTGTGGATGACCTTCATGCTATGTCAACAATACGTGGATCTGTCAGGCTCTGCTGTGGAGTCTCTTCTCACAGCACAACATGCAGCCAAACCTACATACCAGTCTGATTCACCAGTTCAATACTGGTACGTTCTGAGATCCTCACCCAGCAGATATCTCTGAACTGGGCTGTTAGTACTGTACCTGGTGCTGTACCAGCTGTACATGATCTTATGAGGCTATGTGGTGATTGCTATGGGTTGGAAAACAGTGAAAAAAGGCCAGTGGCAAGGGGGAGGACTGACATGCTGCCTGTCAAACAGAATGAACTAAATATCACTGAAAGCCTTTTCTAAAAATGTCCTTTTCAAGACTAATTACCATCAAAGCCCGGGACAGTCGGCATAGAGAGCTGAGAGAGAGAGAGAGAGAGAGAGAGAGAGAGAGAGGTGACACTGGAGTAGACAGAAGTGTCACAGGATGGTCAGGGAATGGACACAAGTACAGATGGTATCATTTGTATATTTATTTAGCTTTATTATTATTTATATTTATACATTAATTAATAACATAATGGGATATAACAATTATTGTTGTTGGGACAGGGAGTGTGTAGGAGGGAAGTCATTCTCCAAGGAAGCGCAGGTGACAGGTGGAATTACGCCCCCTCTAACCAATCAAAAGAAAAAGGCGGGAAAACCAATCATACGAGATGCCTTCATGATGGTATACAAATTTAGTTTTTGTTTTATTTGTTCACTTTCAGCTTTTACCATACAGTACAGAAGAGAGCAGTACAGTACAGTGCAGTACAGGACACACCGCTACAGTACAGTACATAGTTGTGCAGTACAGTATAGTACAGACCTGTACAGTACAGTACAGTGTAGAGTAGTACAGTACAGAGCAGTATAGTACAGTGCAGTACATAATACAGTACAGTGCAGATCAGTACTGTACAGAGAAGTACAGTACAGAGCTGTACAGTATAGAGTAGTACAGTTCCATGCATTAGAGCAGTACAGTACAGGACAGTACACTGCAGTAGAGCAGAACAGTGCAGTATAGGGTGATGCAGTACAGTGCAGTATAGTACAGAGAATGCCAGTACAGGGCAGTACAGACTGTACAGTACAGTAGAGCAACTCCAGCACAATAATTATGTGTCAACCCAAACCAAAGGTGTGACAAATCTGAGTCTCTCCTGGCTTAAATACAGGAGGGCAGCAGGTGCACCAGGTTGGTGCTAATTAGTCCCTGGTGTTGGTCTTTTGCTGGCTGACTGCACTTTGCCACTGTTGCCCTCTATTGGCAGCCTGTGGCAAAGTGTAAACTCATTGACAGTTTATCTCAAAAATATTAACCATTAAACATCAGCTTAATCAGCGTAACATCAGTTCTACTGGAAAGACATTCCAGTGGTTGGGGTGTTTCTTTGTACACTTTTTCTATATTTCTACGCAAGCATTCAGACATTAAAACCTTAGGGTCAGGTAAGGGTCAGGTAAGAAGGGTGTCTGGATACTTTTTGTGCATGGCATGTTGTGCATTTGGTTGAAATAATAACACAGGTGAACATTTAAAAAAATGACTGCAGGTTAAAACTGTAATCACAGCATAGATAAAATTACAATGATACTACATCAATGCAAGTCTTTTCCCCTTAATTCCATGACTTCCATGAATGCAGAGAGTAAATGGCATCCACATGCAAGGATAGCAGGCAGTCGAGACAGGAATTCCAGCACTCAGCATACGGAGAGAGCAGCTCTGGTCCATATGGTGCAGGTTCTGTAATGTGAGCACAGCTGGGCCAGGCCCAAACTGCCAGACATTAGACAGAGGTCTCTCCAGGCTCAATGAGAGGTAATCAGATTAAGTAGCAGCTGCCACAGACGGCTATCGCTGCTGTGGTTTATGAGCTTCTCGTACATGTGAACGCACACTCCAAGGTGCCAGACCAACATCTCTAGATGTTCCAACGCTCCATTAACATGCATTACTGGTTGCCGGTGCAGGGCTGAAGAGTGGTCAGCAAGGATGGATGGGTTCCCTGATAGTATTTATATGCTACATCCTTAGCCTGAAGCTAATATGTTGGTGTTGGCTGGGCTGATATATATAAGATGTATAACTCTTCCCTGTGAAGCCCGAAGTGAGGAGCATTTATTTACCATTTGCTGATAGTGATAGAGGACGGGGACATATTAAAGTGTCTGATTAGTGGGATTAACAGAGTCAGTTTTACACTTCAAAATGAGTGAGTTTTGAGCCAGATACAGAGTGGGATGGGTCTGTAGGCTGCATTTCTAAGCTGTATTTAAAGGTTCCTTCAGTTTGGAACAGACTTCTGTGATATAATGTTCAAGAAATGCAGCCTCACTCCAACAGAGCTTTTATCAGCACTATGACTGGATCTCAACACTTGCTTTCATGGGTCTCTGCAGCCCAATTTCTCTCCAAAAGCCAGGAATTCCCAAACAGCGGTACAGATGTTTAGAAGTGTGTGTAGAGATGAGTGCATAAATATGTATACAGATGTGTGTACAGATGTGTGTATAAATGTGTTCACAGACATATGTAGAGATGTGTTTATAGATGTGTATAAGTGTGTGTACATATGTGTGTACAGATGTGTATAAGTGTGTGTACAGATGTGTGTATATGTGTACAAATGTATGGACGCAGGTACAGATGTGTGTGCAGAGATGTGCGTATGTGTTCACAGACGTGTGTAGAGATGTGTATATAGATGTGTGTATGTGTTCACAGACGTGTGTAGAGATGTATGTAAAAATGTGTGTACATATGCGTACAGATGTGTGTATAAGTGTGTACAGATGTGCGTACAGCATTTATTGATGTGTTTATAAGTGTATGAAAGATGTGTGCACATTAAGTACATGTCCACAGATGTCTGTACAGATATGATCACAGATGTGTGAATGAGTGTGTGTAAAGATGTGTGTAAAAGCGTGTGTACAGATGTCTGTACAGATGTGTGTATGAGTGTGTGCACAGACGTGTGTTCAAATGTGAGGCTCCTGCTCTGAAATGAGTGCAGTGATGATGTTTTGTAAATGACTGTAATTGAGGGAGAGAGGGGAGTTTGCAGGAGAGGGTTTTAGTGGGGTTTCCTTCAGTTCGAGGATCACGGTATCTCTGATGGTGGTTGACGTGGTACAGCTGGAAGCTCGCTCACGCAGGATGCTGGTATTTCCCCGCTGTCACCTCAGTAGCGCAGCACTCCATGGTGTAAAGAAATGGAAGGCACGCAGGATTCTCTGATCACAGACGGCAAATCGTGAATTCTGGGACAGCAGAGAGGAGCAGAACTGCTTTCATCCGGCTACCGCCACTTTGCTCGAGGGATCGTCTCCCTTTGTAGAGTCACCACCGGGGCTATAACAAACTTATGCGCCAGCAGCATGTGGGGAGGTTGGGGGTGGCTGTTCCAACAAACAGGATGGCATATGGTTCCTTGCATTTTTGGCAATGACAAGTGACAAGTTAACAGAGCCATCAACAGTGGGTACGCACACGGGGGAGGGGAAGCGGGGGGGTTAGCTTTGCTAACTGTTCTCATTTGTTCATGCCCTGAGGCACTACTGTACTCCGTTATGTAGATGAATTAGTAACAGGGTTTTCTTTTAGCCGTGATGTATATATACATGAGAATAATGCGAAGGGAGGGCAAGCAGCTCGCAATGCAATGTCAACAGTTGCCTCGGGGCAACCGGATCTGATTCTTTTTAAGGGAATTACAAACGCAATGAAGAAAAAAGGAAAAACGGGCCTCCCTTTGCTGCTGTTAACTGCCATCATCCAGGGGGACCCCTCTGCCCCTCCTCTGTCCCCACCTCCCCGCCCCACTACTTGTGATGGCTGACCCTGCAAATAAACTCAATCTAACTGACCCTTTTAGTATCACTGGTGAGCAGTTCCAATCCACTGTGTGCCCAATTAGCAAAAATGCACACAGGTCTGATTTATAAACGGGCATTCCTGATCACGTCAGCTGCGAAAATGCTCAGCTCTTCAACTCTTCTATTACATGAGAATATATGTAGAGCATGGGATCTGATCTGACCTCAGAACACAACTGATGTGTGTCTTATAGATACACATCATATAATCAAAATATTTATGAATGTCCCTTCTAATGGATGATGGGGTTTAGACACACACACACACACACACACACACACACACACACACACAGAGAGAGAGAGAGAGAGAGAGAGAGAGAGAGAGAGAGAGAGAGAGAGAGAGAGAATCTCATTCACAATCATGTCCATAATGCTGAAGTACTGAGGGATGAATGAAATGTTATGGGCAGCCAAGCAACTAATAGGCTTGAACCCCAGCACTCTCCATAATATGACCACTCATTAAATCCCAATTAGGCATTAAAAAGCCCCTGTTTTGCAAATGCACACACAGCTTGTCTAGTCCCTATAGAGAAGTACTGCCAATAGAATAGGACTCTCTGGAGCAAATGAACAAACATGAACCTACTGGCACAACGCCTAATGCCAGGCATATGCTAGACAGCAATTACCTCTCTGGATGGAACTCTAGGGCATATTCTTTTTCAGTGAATTGGGGATGAGGTGGGTGGTGATGGCCCAACCTCACTAATGCTCTTGTAGCTGAATACAATCAAATCCTCATAGCAGTGTTCCAGTATCAAGTAGAAAGTCTTCCCTGGACAGTAAAGACAGTTGCTCTGACTTTTAAATACCCTTGATTTCAGAAGAAAGTGTGAATTAGCAGGTGTCCCAATACTTTTGCAATATAATGTATTACTGTAGCCTTTGTAGGATAAAACATTAAATCCTAGGAAAGCTTCCTTAAGAAAACTTGTTCAAACTGACCCTCTTCAGTACCATGGCCAGAGACCTTCCTAATTCCAACATGAATCTGTGTTTCTGTCAGGCATGAATACAAAGGATTTAAACATGACATACTTAATAAAAGAACTACATAGATCAGCCATAACATAAAAACCACCTGCCTAATATAATGCAAGTCCCCCTTGTCCCATGAACACAACTCTGTCCTATTAAGATTGTGAAGAAATATGGCTTGAAATAATCAATAAAAATGTTACCTTTACTTTCAGAAACAATGTCTTTTAGCCGATTCCCTATTCATATGTGAGCTGATTAACTCAACTCACATCAATGACCAAATTAGTGAGAGAGGGAGATGAGTGTGAGAGACAGTTGAGTGTGTGAGAGAGGCAAGCACGAGAAAGATGTGAGTCTGAATAAGAGGATGTGAGAGGCAAACCTCAAGCTAAATGTAAAAGCTGATTGCTAGATAAGTGAATCTTAATCCAAATAATCAGTTTTTCATTTGCAGTAATAGAAGGATTATTTGATTATCAAAATAGTTTTTTGTTGCAGCCTTAATGTTCACACTTCACACAAGTAATTTTGACCATGAATGGTAAACTTTGCATGCCCCCTGTAAAACAGGGGATCCAATCAGAATGGAGGTCAAGTTAGACAGTCAGTGTGGTAACCAGAAGTTGTATTATGTTAAATATTATCACTGAGTGTGTTCATTCATTGGATATGTCTGGTCTGATAACGGCAGGATTTCTCTGATTATCTTATATGGGCAATCAGGATTACTGTTCAGATGTGTGAGCATCATCATCCAGACGCCAAACCCAGCAGACCTCAAACCAGTGAATAGACAGTGAGATCAGATCAGATCAGTGGCGATTCTGCGATAAAAGTCTCTTGCTACCTCGCCCATAAATCAGACACTATTGTTTCTGTAGAGGGCAGAGCTTTTGAGGTGTGTGTGTGTGTGTGTGTGTGTGTGTGTGTGTGTGTGTGTGTGTGTGTGTGTGTGTCAGTGTGAGATGTAAGAGGCGACTATTGTAATTTCTGCACAGCGTGCTCGCCATACTGATTGCTGACACACTCTAGTGAGCGTTGTGGATAATGGGGGTCTATTTTTAGAACATCAAATATAAAGTGTGTGTGTGTGTGTGTGTGAGAGAGAGAGAGAGAGAGAGAGAGAGAGAGAGAGAGAGAGAGAGAATCTCATTCACAATCATGTCCATAATGCTGAAGTACTGAGGGAGGAATGAAATGTTATGGGCAGCCAAGCAACTAATAGTCTTGAACCCTGGCACTCTCCATAATATGACCACTCATTAGATCCCAATTAGGCATTAAAAAGCCCCTGTTTACTGATGCAAATCAGGTTGGAAAAGATATATTATTGTCAAAAGAGTGAGCCAAATGATTAAGCCAACAGGATTCATTGACACATCAGTGCCCCCCATCCCCACCCCCCTACAGCTGCTTTTAAAAATGGAAAAGACAAACCAGAACAACCGAGAGGAGCCTGAATACCAATCAGACTGTCTGATACAGGAGTGGAATATTACAAACAAGACTCTTGTCTCAGTAAAGTTTCATTACTGATTTCTTTACGTGTCACTGTAAGTGCGTGCATGGCATTATTCAAACTTGTCCTTTAAATGGGTCAAACAGGACTACCCAAACTGAGCTCTCATTGAGTGCACATTACTCCAGTAGTTCTTTACAGATTTCATTACACAGCAGTTGGTGTGGTGCAACAGATAACACCACTAGTGAGTCACCACACCATGTTGGAGGCTGGGGTTTGATTCCCAGTCTGGGCAGCTATGCTCTTCTATGTCTATAATAGTCCTTGGGCAAGACTCCTAATACTACTCTAGCCCTCCTCTGAGGAACCTTGCAATTTGTTCTGGATAAGCACATCAGCAACATGCTGTAAATGTAAATTATCATCTCTACCAAAGTGCAAACCACATTATATCCAGCTGATTGTCTGATTATTCTCTACAACAAAATGAGATGACAAATCCAGAACCAGACAGTAAAAATCCACCCAAGGAATCTGTTTAGTTTGCCAGGAGCTGATTTTATCTTTCTGGAACTGGATTTCTCACCTCTAGAAAAACTATCGCCACCATGCTTGGATGCTGTATTTTAGCCTAGGGATTCAGAACACATGACAACAGCATTCATCTCCAGGGTTAGTGGATGTTCCTCTAAGCGGCTGAAATTCATTTCTTTTCTTGGGGTGAACTAACTCCTCCATATGTCTCAATATGCTAGCTGGATTAGCATGTGCCATTGGCTGCTGTCTGGAGGTGGCTATAAGGACTTCACAGCTCCTGCCATTGTGCAGCTTCAGCTTCAGCACAGAGTGGAGGGATCGATGAGGGTCTGAGGCACAATGCACTTCACTGCCCTTCACTGAGACCTGGCTGGTGATGTACTGCATAACCAGACTGGATCCTGTTCAAGTCATTCTAATGATTCAATGATTATTCCTGCAAATGTATTCCTACATATTCTGACAAATTATTCCAACACAATCAGTGTTTCACCCTATAATTGAGCTAATTGTGGCAACACTATATTTTGGGGACAGGTGCCAGTAAACAGCTCTTGAATACTCCATACTTAACAAATCGTTCATCAGAAACGTAGTCCAGTCATGGACATGGGGCTGCTGTACTGATTTGGGAGAGTGTGGGGGGTGAGCTTGTCATAAGAGTGGCAGACTGCCTCTATTTTAATGGGCCAATCGTGTAACCTGATAAAGGGCAATCCATCTGCGCTCCCCTTAGTCAACTCTTGACATGGTTTCCAGGGAAACCGCACCCACGGGAGAGGGCGGGAGACCTGTGGGGGTGGGGGGTGGGGGGGGGTTATCGTCCTGCTGTTCTGCCTGAAACTCGCAAGCTGAAGAAAGCAAAAGGCAGGAGAGGAGCCAAGAGAAAGAGAAGTGGTGACGCACAAACCAGACACTGTCTGAGGGGTTAACCCTAATCAGACATGACAAAGCCCTGCCCACAATCCATTGACAATGCCACAGCAAAACCAGTTACCCCCCTCCATACACACACACATATACACTGTTACAGAAAAAGGTTCTTAAATGGCCTCACATAATATAGAAAAATCCGCTGAATCCTCCACTGAATGGTTCTAAAGAAATGCTAAAATTTTGGCATAATGATATATACCTCACTACAGAACACAGTGTTAGAACACTAGAAGGTAAAGTGATGGCCTTAGTGCCTTCAGTAACTGCAAAAATCTCTGAAATACATAAACACTTTTGTTCAGATGAATCACACCTCATGAGATAAAATGCTACTGGACCTCAGAAAACACCATATGCAACAGATGACCTTGTGACAGCTGGGATCATGCTGGGAAGCACACAGAGCTGGATTCAAATGTTAGAGATCTAAAACTCACCCTGAGCAGGGCAGCAGATAGTAACCTGAACGAAACAAATTCTGAGCAAATCAGAAACCAAATGAGAATTTTAGGAGTGCATAACTGTACTGTAATGCTAGAATCATACATGTGCTCATTTATTCACCACAATAAAAAGTTCCAGGTTTTTTATTTACACATTTAAAAAATGCAGAAAAAGCACGTCCTAAAATATTCTGAAAATTCTAAAATAAATGTATTATGTAATATGACTCTAAATGAGAATTGCAGTCTGACAGAAAAACACACTTTAAACAAATTTCCAGAATTAGAGCAGGCTACAGATGCCTTTCTTCACTGGATTTGCTCCATTGTATCCTCAGTCTAGCCCAGTTTGAAGTTGCAATCATGTTCAATCCCACTGCCAGACACATGGTGACCAAAAGGAAGGCAGCAGGAAAATAACTGTTATTACAGCTCAGCAAGGTCCAACTACTGCAGGGGGCTGGAGGCATGAGCAGCTGCTGCCATTCAGGTTGACCGAGATGTAGATACTTCTAATACACATCCCTAATGTACACAACATTCACGTTGTGTGAAGTATTGTAATGATATTTCCTTCTTCATTTATGTCAAAATATTAATTTCTGTTTACATCAAGGATTTCATCCTCAAAACACCTAACAACAGCATGGATCATACATATGCATGCCAATAATAGATACTGAAAATAGTCCCTGTCTATTCACACAGCATATACACTAAATACAAACTGCATACAAACTGCATTTACACACTGCATGTACATATTGCACACACACACTCCCCATATACACTGCATATACACTGTATGTACCCCACTACACATACACACACTGCATACACACACTGCATATGCACACTGCATACTCACTGTATGTATACACTGCATATACACACTGCATTTAGACTTTGTATATACACATTGCATACACACTACAAATATACATTGTATATACACATATTTTAACTCAGCTAAGTGACTGAACTACATTTACACTCAGTTCTGCATCAACAGATTCCACACAGCCCTTCCACACAAACACTTCTGGCATGTTTATAATAATTAATGAAAACATGTAGGTACTTTTTTTTTTTACAAGAAACAAATTACACAAAACAGCAACTTCAAACTCAAACCACAACCAAACAATCCCCTCTTTAAAAATGTGGAACAAACTGAAATGAACTGCACTTTCCACACAATATCACAGTCCTACATTCTTGGTTTTAATGTTTTTAATTAATAATCAGTTTTAATCGTACAAACCTTTGTTTCCTAGTACACTCTGGAGTATGCACTGTAGTTCATTCCAGAGTACACTCTTGGATGCTCTGCAGTACTTATCTGTACACTCTGTAGTTCACATTGTTGTACACTCTGTAGTACACTTATGTCTGCTCTGTAGTTCATTGTTTTACATTCTGTAGCACACTCTGTTGTGTGCTCTGTAGTACACGCTCGTGAATGCTCTGTAGTTCACTCTATAGTACAGCTGTATGCTCTGTAGTTCACTCTGTAGTACACTGTTGTACGCTCTGTAGTTCACTCTGTTGGGCAGCCCTATTTTCAGCACCTGGGGAGCAGCTGGGGAGTTCAGTGCCTTGCTCAAGGGCACTTCAGTCATGTCCTGCCAGTTCAGGGTTTCGAACCCGCAACCTTCCACTCACAAGGCTGGTTCCCGAGCCACCAGGCTATGGCTGCTCCCTCTGTATGTTCTGTATTTCACCCTGTTGTACACTCTCTTGTATGCTCTGTCGTACACTCTGTAGTACACTGTTGTACCGTCTTTTGTACACCTTTGTATGCTCTATAGTTCACCCTGTAGTACACTCTATTGTACCAACTGTAGTTCACTCTGTAGTACACTGTAAAGTACATTCTGTAGCATGCTTTGTTGTATACTCTGTAGTACACTCTCATGTATGCTCTGCTGTACACTCTGTCGTACACATGTATGCTCTGTAGTGCACAGAATAGTACACTGTTGTACGTTATGTACTAAGTTCTGCGGTTCACTGTGTAGTACACTCTCTTGTATGCTCTTTTTTACACTCTGTGGTACACATTGTTGTACACTCTACACTACACTGTTGTACACTCTATACTACACTGTTGTACACTCTGTAGTACACCCTGTAGTGTACTTTGTTGTACTCTCTGTAGAACACTCTATGTAGTACACTCTTTTGTGCACTCTGCAGGACACTATGTAGCATACTCGGCTGTACACTCTGTAGTACAATCTGACTGCAGTGTTTTCAGTTCAGGGCAGCAGAGTGACACCAGAGATGAAAAGCAGCAGTTGCTTCATACTGTTGAATTTACTGGATACTGCAGTACACACACACGCGCGCACACACACACACACACACACACACACACAGATCAAGGACAGCCTGCATATATACAGACATCACAGCCTTCAATGATGCCAGTTTATCAGAGAGAAGAAATGCTTCTCACAGTATAACTGCGCCACACGCTTGCAGCACACACTCTCACCCTCACATACACTCTCACCCTCACCCTCACACACTCTCAACCTCACACAGTCTAACCCTCACTCAACTCTCACCCTCACACACGCACTAACCTTTACAAACACTCTTACACTCACACACGCTCTCACATGCACTCTCACCCTCACACAGTCTAACCCTCACACTCACACACTCTCACCCTCACACACACTCTCAACCTCACACAGTCTAACCGTTACACACACTCTCACCCTCACACACACGCTCTCACATGCACTCTCACCCTCACACAGTCTAACACTCACACAATCTCACACTCTCACCCTCACACATGCACTAACCATTACACACCCTCTCATCCTCATACACAGTATGTGCAATATGTGCAGGACATCCTGTGGCCTCTCTTGAGCTATCATTTTTAGGCAGAAGAATTTTCACCCACACACAACAAGGGTTCATTACATTCATTCTCTTCCACTCCAACAATTCCTTCTTAGTGTGGTATGTTTTGTCAATGAGTGTAGTTCATGTTTTTGTTTAATTCTGGTTAGGGGTGGGGCTCATTTTGAACCACTGCCAATAAGAACTCAATTTTATATCACAGCATTTATCCAGACAATAAATATTTGCTATCGCAATATATCAAATGCATAAATAAACAGGTATATCATTAAAAATAAAAAATGTTTACATGCTTAATTTGTGTTTTGATGTTTTTAGCTTTATCATCCACAAAATAGTCAGGTATATATCAAACTCAATCTGTTTTCTTTTTTTTTACCCGTATGCTCCCTGGCCCTGTATCTCACACCATCATAAAAAACATGGAGGCTGTTTTATAGGCCCACGGCAGGAGGAACAATAGCCGCTGTGGCTAGTGCCCTTTTCACTGCGCTAGTCCTTCTCACAGAGCCTAGCAACAGACCTGCCTCCCCTTTAAAAATAGGATGGGTCTCAGTGAGACCATCTGAACGCTGAGGTTACAACAGACACACTTCTCTTCATTGATTATGCACCACAGCCCTGGAGAGAGCCGCTTACAAGACATCCCTTCACACACTTCACCCTTTTTCTTTCCTTTCACTCATCTTTCATATTCGGACCGTTTTCTTCCCCAATGCCTGCATAAATATTTCAGCCCCATCCGATCCAGAACCGTCTTTCCTTCTCTACATTATTCTTCCATTGCAATAAATGAAATGTTAATGTTGTTTCACGTGGATTAAATATGCAGATTAAAGGAAAAACTAGAAGTGAGTCAAGACCCACTACAGTAGTTTTACATTAATATCTCAACATCATAATAATCAAAATTCTATCACCATTAAATCTACTGTATTCATCAACAAATATTCTTAAAACTTAGACAATTAATTTAATGACAGATTAAAACACAAGTTGCCTATTGTTACTGAACAATATAGAATACTCTGTTTATATACTGGGAAAATTGTTTATTGTGTATTATCTGTAAAATACAATGTGACAATTAAGTTATTGACTTAATAATCATACAGTAAAAATGATGATAATTACACCATCAACATATCATACAGTGAATTAAACATGACTTCCTTAATTTTTGCTGACCTTGATAACACCCATTATGATTTTCTCAGTAAGAACAGTTGAAAACAGATGACCTTGAATGTTTCATTATTGAAGATTTTTTTAAATGTATATTTCAATTCCAGTTGACTGATTTGACTGATTTGTTTTTAACAATTTAAAGATAAATTACTTTATCACTCATGGTGAAATTGCATTTTTATACTATTATATTATCATTATATCAGTGGCAAAACTGATATCATTTTATAATAAATATTACAATTATTTATTTTAATGATTTGAAATACTATGTTACTATGTTACACAGTATGCAGTATGTATGTACTTCAGTACTACAGAGATACCAACAGCCAGAACCAAATACCTCATGTACGTCAACATACTTGGCCAATAAATCTGATCCTAATGCTTCAAATAAAAGGAAGATTTATATTCTTTGCAAAAATAAAATGAAAAAACAAAAAAACAAAAAAAAACAAAAACAAAAACAACAATAACAGGAAATCATCATCATCACTATCATATAAATTAGTAAATATTTTTTAGGTCATTTATCCAGAAACTCAATTTAAATTACATTGTTTCATGTATTTTTGTGAAACTGAGGAATTGTAACAGATGTAGAAAAGATGAATTGATAGAATGTCTGATTCCAGCACAATCTGAAAGAGAAGTCTCTGCCGTCAGACTCGCACTATGATCAGACTGCTGAGAAAGATGGAGGCTGAGGAACAGGAAGAAAACAGAGAGAGGGAGAGAGAGAATGACGGCTAAGCCTCGCTCGCCCCTCCTCTCCACTTTAACATACATTTATAGCTGGACTCCACTTTGGCTTTTTATGCTTCATCCAATCAAATCTTTTGACACGTCACTCCCCCTGAAACGTCACCAGTGACACGTCCAAGGCCATATTGATTGAGACCTCAAGCTAGAGACACACTTAAATCAAACAACCTCCTCAATGAGATCTCCAGAAAGAAATTTCAGACAGGAATGGAGCTGCTTCCTTTATGTTCCTTAATTTTCCTGTAAATCATTGCTCTCTCAGCATCAGTGTTCAACCTGATGAAATTAAAAACAGCTACATTCACACATCCATACAGAAAGCCTGACTTTTGCTCCAGAATGCTCGACAACATTGTCTAAATGCTGTGCTCTTATTAATGTTCCCCCACTTATATTTCACTGATATTTCTAAAGAGCGCAGATTATGGATTAGCTTGGATTATGCAGAGGACCCTGCACACGCATGCTTATCGCTTTCATTTCTTTGTCCTCCCAATGATATTCATGCAAAAACCCACAGCGCCGTATCTTTGCTCACAGCTGGCAAGTGTAACTAAAGGATTATACAAGCCGCTTCCTCAAGCAAATAGATTTCTCTCCCACTTCAGAAGAATCGCGAGTTACGCGCTGCTCTATCTGTCCGCCAGGCATTCACAAAAGATGTTTCAGAAATTCACTTCTGCTTGTTTTAATAGAGTATTTCAGAGGTGGGGGGTTGGAGGTGTGTGTGTGTGGGTGTGTGTGTGTGTGTGTGTGTGTGTGTGTGTGTGTTTTCTTCAGGAAGGTAAAAAACTTCCCAATGAAATTTCAGGTCACTGGAGATTTTTACCTGAACCTTTCTAAAGAAGATTACAATTTTGTCAAACAGAAGTACACAAGTTCATATAAATTAATACAGTTCAGCAACCAGATGTGGGTAATCCAGGCCCCAGGATTTTAGATGGAATTGTGCTTCCTGGACCTGGATTTGTCACCTCTAGTGTAACTACCACCACCATGTTGAATTGAATTGAATGCTGTACATATCTTTTCTCAGGTGGGTGATTTGAAATGTGGTTTGAAATTATGGTCTGTAATTATTATTTGACTCCTGTCTGAACCTGGATTCTTTATTAAGAAAGAATCACAAATAGATCAACAAAATACGGCTTGTTTGTTTGTTTCTGTATATTAATAATTGAGCCATTGTCATTCTATAGTTATTCTTCAATCAGATCACTGTACAGTAAACATGAACAGTGAAACAGTGCTGAGTTCGTCTGAACATTCTGTGCAATGTAAAAAAAAAATCCTCTGAAGGGAAAAGAGAAAAAAATGTGTTAAGAACTTGACCTGAAAGAAATATGGTCTTAAAATATTCTTAAAATAAAGTTCCTAAAGGAATAACAGGACTTCCTATTCCAGGAAGAAGCTTTAGGGTAGTGTAGGCAAAAAAATTATATTTCATTAAAACAATGATATATTTTTGTTATTGTGATTAATGTATATATATATATATATATATATATATATATATAAATACACGTTTAATGTTCCGAACCTAGAAAGTACACCCCCATGTAGTAAACACATTAAATTAAATCTGCTCATAACTCAACTGTAATTTATGATGAAATAGAGAGGGTCACCTTTCAAATGTTAATGGCCTTATTGGTCATCACAACAACATAGAATAAAGTAATTCTGATTCTGATGCATTTTTTAAACAAGCTGAGTGGGCGGAGACTTGCTGGACATATTACAAAGAGTGTAAATGGTTATATTCACAGATAGTGAATGAGTCACTCAGTCAAAACATCTTGATAAATATTGTGTAAATTGTCTTTAAATAGGATAGGATATGATAGAACTTTATTGGGAGGGTTCCTTCAGGGAAAATAAATACTTAAATACTTGATATAGAGTGTGTTTTTTTTTTTTTTTAATTCCCCCCCTGATTTACCTTCATTGCCTTTATGTCTTTAAACAGTTGGGGGTCACTATTTTTTATTTTAAGTCTGTTATATTTCTATTATTTCTGGTAAGCACAGTTTGGAGGCGTCTGATTTAGCTAACTCTGTAGCAAGTGTTAAGAAGGATTGGGAACAGAAGGTGAGTGTGGGCAGCAGCACCCCAGGCCGACCCCAAATGCTCAGAAACATACATTATCCAGAGGCGTTCGACTTACAAAAAGATGCTTCAAAAGCTTGGTGTATTGCTGAGCTGGCGTCCTCTCAGGACACACAGCCGCTACAATTTCACTTAATTACTCCAGAAGGAAACTTGAAGGCTCACTTCTGCTTTCTCTCTCTCTCTCTCTCTCTCTCTCTCTCTCTCTCTCTCTCTCTCTCTCTCTCTAATTCAGCAGCAGTGGGTTTTACATGGGGACACCCTCATCTTCAACCGCTGCAGTTCTGATGCTGAATATAAGAGAATGATACACATCCTCTTCATGTGACAGAGCATAAAATCCTGGCCTGGTAGGAGAAACTCAAGGTAGATCTAGGATAGGATAGGTTAGTATAAAGTAACTTATCCTAGATAAATTCACATGTCTGTAATTATTGTTGTGGTTCTAGTGTTTCCGGTTCTGAATTCTGAACTGGCCCATCAGTAATGTGTCCTTGAGAATAGGTGTGATTGGCTGTGCGCTGAGGCGTCTTGACGTTGAGCTGTTGAATATGGCTTTGAGAAACAGACAACAATTACACCTGCCCTGGGAGGCCCAGGAAAACCTGACCATGTTGCCATGGCAACACAAGCGCAGCAGAAAGTGAAGCAGCGAGAATCAATCCAGAATTTCTTCATCTCTGTCTTCCATTTCAGCACATTCTACTCAAACACACAGCACTCCACAATCCAACACCACCATTAACCACAACACTTAGGAAGTGTACAAATGCATACATACACTACAAGGACAAAAGTATTGGACACCGGCTCATTCACTCATTCATTTAAAATCAAGGGAATTAAAAAGAATGTATCCTGATTTTGTTGGAGTCTCTACTGTCCAGGGAAGATGTTCTACTATATTTTGGAGCATTACTCTGATGATTTGATTGAATCTAATGACAAGAGCTTTAGTGAGGTCACCCCACCTGATTTCCAACTCCCCAACTCATCACAAAAGTACTAGATGGAGCACCATCATTCCAGAGAACACAGTCCCACTGCTCCACAGCTCAATGCTGGGGGGATATATAGCACTCTAGCCCACATCTGGCATTAAGCATTGTGCCAATAGGTTCATGTTTTTTGTTCATGCTGTGTGTGCAAGTGTGTATAAATACAATGTATAAATCAATTTCTGATTGGCTTGTGAAAAAAAACAAGCAGATGAGACCGCAGGGTGTCAGAGTTGATTCTGGAAGGTCATAAGAAGCTCATAATGCCTATTTATTCTTAAACAGCCTGGTAAAACATGTGGGTAAAGGTTTCTGTCAGAGCAGAATGTGCTATAACGTAAAGAGAACCTGGCGAACATGGAGATCACTTTGCACTCCCTTCTGAAGAATATATTTTGTGCTGTATAACAACAATGTACAAACAATAAAAACTGACTCCACACTCGCCTTCCATAATCAGCAGGATCTGCAAGGGCCCAGATGTGTTAATACCTGGACTGATGATGGGGCAAATTTTTTGCACACTTCTCAGAGTCTCCTGATAGAAATGGCTTGAAACTATAATCACACTTCGGACAGGAGATTAGAATGAACTTTAGATATTAAACGATATATTCAGCTTTGATAATTTCTACCCTGTGATTCTGAAGTTCATTTAAAATGCCTATAAAGTGTATTCACTGGAACCGCCTGCTCATAGTTTCCACTTCTTCCAGAACACTTCTGAAAGGCAACATATGGAGGAATCCACCACAGCCTAAAGCACCTGCTCCTCACCCTCCATAGCCTGCTGGTGGTGGAAGGGGGTGTGTCACCACAGAGCACCATGGGTAAACAGAGGCCCAAATGTACAGGAGTTTATAAACCGAAATTAATTGGTTGTTCCACCCGTAATTAGCTCATGCCACGCTTATTACTAATCTGTAGTTTGGAATGCTGCCATCTCGGGCTCTGGCCAACATCCAGTGCACCGGTGTGGTGTAATCCATAAGCCCAGGAAAAGTCCCGTTCTGATGAGCAGTGCCAAACGATGACATACCTAAAACCCATCAGTGCTTATTAAAGATTAACTCCTGCTGGTCCCCAGTGTCCCGAACAGACTGTTCAGTAATCATTTCCATCCTAATCGCCACCATATTGCTCTTATTTATCAGCAAACAGCAACACGAGAGCTTTAATCTCTCTCTCTCTCTCTCTCTCTCTCTTTCTCTCTCTCTCCTTATTTACATTTGAAGAGGAATGATGAACACTTCCACATCTTTCCACATCTTCCACACTTTGTCATATGAAAACACATTTTCTATTATAAACACTTTAAATGGACCAGTTGTGGTTCCTTGAGGCACACTGATTCCCAAAACCACAAGCTTCCCAGTCGGCATTTCACTGTTTATTCACAGATGAATCAACACCATGGTCATGACTGAATTAACATTGGATCCACATGTCATTTTGAAAGGTGAATCAATGTTTCAATATCAACACATTGTTATAATGTTATTTCAACATAATTTCAACATTGTTAGTGATTTTATAAGTCAAAAATGTTTTGTAAACCTTTTTACAACCATTTTACATGAAACATTATTCGACCATATTTCAGTGATGAAGGTCATTCGTGTTCCAGTTGAGTTGTTCAATCTCTCTTTATCTCTTTGGTTTTTCGTTTTTCCTCTATACAATCTTTCACCAGATATCTTTTTTGAAGTGCAAAAATTTCTCACACATTTCTCAGTTTCTGTTCCCACAAGTCTAAGGTGTGTGATGAATGAATATGGTATTGATATGGGTTTTTGTTATTTTTTTAGGCTGGTGATGGGACGGGCGTCTTGTTTTTTTTCCCTTTTTCTCATTTTCTCTTTTCTTGTTAGGTGCGTTCACTGCTGTAGATTTGTAATGAAAGTAATTTAGAGCAGAGATGGATGCAGAAGACTGTGGTTAAACTGGATCTAGTGAACACTTCCTGAAATTGCAATGTAACGCTCCGATCAGTATCTGTATTCCTGTTTCTCACGGTGGACTGATTTCTCATGGCAGAAGTAATATCTTCAATTTGGTCATCAGTAGCAGGATTCGGGATGGATTTATTGGTATATACAGTTCGAGAGGGCTGAGACAGATCAGGGTTTATGCTTTATTCACTTTACCTTCAGGAATGTCCTGAAAGAGGTTTTGAGTGGATGTGGTTTACTTTAGAGTGAGAATACTGAGGGTGGGCCAGTCCCTGCAGTGCTGCTGCTGCTGTTTAACTGGAGATCATGCTTTCTCCTTGAGCCCTGACCCAATTTACTTCCAAGTCTGCCAGCCCAGAGAGGGAGAAAGAGAGAGGGGGAGAGAGAGAGAGAGAGAGAGGGAGAGAGAGAGAGAGAGAGAGAGAGAGAGAGAGAGAGAGAGAGAGAGAGAAAGAGTGAGAGATGTAATAGTGCTGCAGTCGATGGTGTCTCTTGTTTTCAGAAGAAATATACATGGCCCCACCCACCATCCAAAACAACCAGTAATGGACTCTGTCTCTGTCATGTGGGTGTCACTCTTAGCTGAGCAAGGAGCAGTAAAGGCCCCTCTCTCTCTCTCTCTCTCTCTCTCTCTCTCTCAGTGCTCAAGGTTGTGCTGACTTTGGTGCGCGAGCAACACAAATCCACCATCTCTCCCACAGCGCCTTTGGGCGTCCTCTGTCAATGCCAGGGGAAAAAATAACAGGGAGTCTGATCTACTCCACAGTCGGTTAGTTCCCTAAAGAAGCTTCCAGAGATGATTCTTTAATGCAAAACTCCCACCTCATCTCTATCAGCCACATGTGATCTGCATCTGACCAGTTATTACTGAACAGTAACTGACGATGTTTACCTGCACACTCTGAACCAGTGGTGAAACAGTGTCAGTTATGTCCAGTCCAATCTAAACTTAACTAAACCTGGGTTCAGTCAAAAACCAAGTCAATATTTTGTCTGTTCTAATTTCGTGCATTAATAAAGGTGTCCTGACACTGTATGACAACAGAAAGCTCCAGTTCCAGAAGATGATCCAGTTTAATTTAGCCAAAATGGACATTCCACACATGCTTATTCATGGGAGGATTTTAATATGTTTAAGGTGAGTGATGAGTTACAGTAAGAGTGTACTGGATGTAAATCAGTGTTTCAAATGAATGTAAATAAATATTATTTGAGCATATTGTGTGTGTGTGTGTGTGTGTGTGTGTGTGTGTGTGTGTGTGTGTGTGTGTGTGTGTGTGTGTGTGAGAGAGAGAGAGAGAGAGAGAGACTGGTATGGGCTATATGCTATTATAATGTAACTTGTCTCTTGATACTGTCTGATTAGTAATTTATTCAAACTCTAAATTAAATATTCTAATGATGTGAGATTCTGGATTTCTGATTTTCATGAGCTGTAAACCAAACTGGTCAATAGTTAGTTATAAATAAATAAATAAATAAATAAATAAATAAATAAATAAATAAATTTTAACTTATTTTATTTTATAAAATAAAATAATATTACATAAAAAAATAATAAAATATATGAGCACAAATCAGATTTTTAGATGCAGTAGTTCAAGTTCTGGTCCACATGTATCTTAACACAACAACAAAATCACACTAACAGCAATCACTCCACAGAAAACTGCAAAAATAAACACAAATGTAACAATAATTTACAATCTGAAGAACTTTATCTGAATTTCATTAATATGGAGAATGAAGCTTGGATTAGTCTGTAGGTTTAACAGCATTTATGAAATCTTAAAAAAATTTGTGCACAAATGCAAATACACACACAGCTTGTCTAGTCCCTGTAGAGAAACACTGCCAATAGAATAGGACTCTCTGGAGCAGATAAACAAACATGAACCTACTGGCACCAAGTCTAATGCCAGGAGTAGGCTAGAGGGGTATAAAGCCCCCCACATCTGTGGGGCAGTGGAACTGTGTTCTCTGGAGCTCCATCCAGTACTGACTTCACTAAAGAGAGTCACTCCAACAAAAGCAGTGTAACTATTTTTAATAACCACAATTTAAGAAGAAACAGTCAATGAGCAGGTGTCCCGATCCCTGTGTCCAAATAATGTATATGTTTATTTGTAAATACAGACTGTATATAAATCACAGACTAAAAGCTATAAACACCTGATGTTGCATGAAGCAATTTTTTTCTCCCTGGACCTTTTAGAAAATCCTTCGAACATTCAGCACAAACCCAGTAAAGCTCTCCATCACCGTGACCACAGAACCAACAGCTGCTCCATTCCCATTGTTTATTTGTTTGTTTTTAGAAGGAGTGAAAGATGGAGCACAAGAGACAGAGAAGCAAAAAGGGCTTACATTATCTGGCTCCTCTAGCGCTAGCCCTGTAAGCCTGAGCCTTAATGCTGGAGAAAAGCCTCTCCATCACCATCTCCAGCTTAATCTGCTGGCTGGAGGAAAGATGAAAGCGGTGTGGGTTTGTTCTAATGAGGAAGCAGCTCTATCTGCAGCCTCTCCTCTTCCTCCCCACCGCTGTCGACGCTGCGTCTGCCCTCAGCCACTCTCACTCAAACATGGCGCTGCCTTTTCAACATGTCTGCCTCGACTGAGGCGGCATTGTGGTCCAGAGGCTGAAATCTCCACTGGCCTTTAAGGAGCTCCTCCCACTACCATTCACACTTAAACTAGAAACTAAAACCAATGTGACACTCCCAAAAGAGCACTGACAACTGATGACCATATTCAGACATGGCCTCTACAGGCAATAATCCAACAACAAGCAGTTTATTAATGTGCATTTTAACACACATTAACACTGCTCTAGCACAGTGAACTGGGTTTATCTGGATACAGGTTAATAACAACATTTCAGTATGTATTAGTGACAAATCGTGAACCCCAAACAGTCAAACACTGGCCCAAACTGTTACATTACATCTTGACTCATTATATTAACACCCCCAAATTTATATAATCCTATCCTACTAGACAAAATTGGAGAAATGAAAAAAAAAAACAACAGTTATTTGTGGGGTATAATGATGGTGTTGATACTGGAGAGCAGCTTATCACCTCCCTACTCAGGATGCAGCTTATGGAAGAAATGAGAACAATTTAAAGAACAAATTCAACACCAATTAAATTCATTCTCTAGCAGCTTACAACTGCTAGAGACAAACATTTTGTGTGACTAAAATAAAATATGATGCCCTAAAATTCAACTTTTACATGTTAGATTTCTGCTTTGCATGAATTCTATCAATACTAGTCACATTAAGACTCACATTAAGGTCAGTACACCAGCACTGAAACCCTCCTGTAGGATATTCTCTGGGGGAGATGCCTTTTATACCAGCTCTCTCTGAGTTGCCCTGGTCTTCCAGATCTCATTTTTGCACTCCATTAAAGGTGCACCATACTGGAACAAACTGACACTGCAATTTCTTTTTTCTGTGATATTAAAAATACACGGTAGATTGTAATAAAAATAATTATGACATATCTACCAATTATTACCAATAATAATCTGTAGATATGTCATGGAAAAACAGCAGTGTAAATTCAACCCAAACCTCCACAGCTCCCCTGAACTGACATTTCTTAGTAACACATTAGATTATTAAAGAGTAACTGTGCTTCAGGATTTGCAGGTAATAGTGTGTGCTGGTTTAGCCATAGTACATCACTTAATTTTCATCCACAGCCAACAATCCACTACAAAGAACACATCAGTGCCTGTATTTCATCACTCCAGTCAGAGCAATAAACCAGATCAAATGGGTTAGTCTGATAGCAAACAGCACAAAGGCCAGCAAATAAAGGTGGAGAGACAGAGGGATAGTGTGTGTGTGTGTGTGTGTGTGTGTGTGTGTGTGTGTGTGTGTGTGTGTGTGTGTGTGTGTGTGTGTGTGTGTGTGTGTGAGAGAGAGAGAGAGAGGGAGAGAGAGAGCTTCCATCCTTGTTGTCTTTCCATATTCAGCTCCTGTGACACTTTCTACACACAAAACAAAATACACACAAAGCCCGGCCCGGTGAGATGCATTAGATGCTCAGAAACAGAAGCACACACGTCCCTTTCACCTGCAGCCCTTTCATCTCCTCATTAGCGTGGTCAATTGTTTATCAAAAGCCCAGGAGGACCAAGGGAGGGGTGGGGGTGCGAGTGCATGGTCGTGAATTCGAAAGCGGCCGTCGCCATCCGTTTTTAAAATGCATGACAGGTTAATGGTAAGTTAGTGCCGTCATTAGACCGCGCTCATTCACATTTAAAACAGCCCTCGCTTCACATGACTACTGAGCAGTCCTTATTTTGAGAGGTAATTCATATTGTAATTATATTTTCAATCACAGTTCATTAATTAAGACAAGCCCGACTATGTAATTATGCATTTCATCTTCTCCATGATTTGCAGAAAATCACCAGCGTCAGAGGGATTATGAGGCCTTGTGTCCATTCCAAATGCTGATTTATAGTGGCAGAACTGAGGAGATAGACATTAATAATAAAAAAAAAACTGATAGTGATTTCCTCCATGTACCATTATATTACTGATATTTTTAATTTATAAACATAATCACAGTTATGCTGGTCAATTTGACTGCGAAAATAATTAGCAAAAATGCTACAATACCTAACAGATTCAGGATTTTTTCCCAACTGCCTGGGCGGCTCTGCTGCCGACCTGAATTACCTAGAATTACCTGAACTACCTACCATATCTCTAGATTATCAGGAATCAATACAGTCAGTTATGCAGAATACAAAATCACTGAGGCGGAACCATTACATCAATCAGTCAGAACCATGACTTTAATAAATATGACAATAATAAACTCCAAATGTTCATTCTTTAACATAAAGTGTCGAAGTAGTATACAGCAAAAAGTATCCTTCAGAAAGATCTCCCTAAGTTCTGGTCTGCAGAACTGTCATATAGCTAATATCAATGTACATACAGGAAAAGATCAGAACTGGTCAATGCTGGTTTCTTGGTTCCCAACTCCAGTCCAGGTGATGCAATGTGTCAGGTATTCTCTGCCACACACCTGACTAATCTAATGACTTGATCATTATCTGATGAGCTGGATCAGGCAGGTTAAGGGATGGAACAGCAGAACCCAGACGGGGCAGTGCAGGACTGGCGCTAAACCCACTACTGAACAGCACCAAAAACACTTCAACCATGGCCTTCCTGATACACTACAACCCACCGTTAATAATTATACATACAGCAGAATGCACAAATGTTTGTATTCTGAAGAAAATGAGTGTGTCCCTTTTTGTCCCCCTTCTTTCTACTTTGTGGAAGAAAACAACTCACTTGGCAAACCAAACCCATTCTCTCCTCACCATCAAATATTTAGAAAAGCATGACTGTGGATCCTCAATGGGCCTAATGGCTCTGACATTTTGAACATAGTGGATAGTGCCGTGCCCAGCAATAATGTAACATAAATGCAGTAATTCATCTTCTCCAAATAACCCACATAGACATGTCAGAAGAGTCTCTCAAAAAGAATATGGCAGAGGCCTGAAATACAGCCAGTATAAACAGCATTCATATTTCATCTACAGAGATGAGACTATCAACATGAATGTAACATCAATTAGTCAGAAGTGTAACACCACTGAGAGCGGCAACATCAGTCAGAACTATAAAACCACTAAAGTCAGAACTGTAACATCACTCAGTCAGAACCATGACAGTACTCAGTCAGAACCTAACATCACCCAGTTAGAATCGTAATATCCCTGAGTCAGAACAGTAACATATACCAGTCTGTTTGGTGATTCTGCCACAAAACACCATTCAGCAGAGCTGTGTCAGTATCACTGTACTAAGCAGCTCATACTGCAACAGTGGAAGCTGACAGAGTAACAAAGACACTGAAAGAGGGCCACTGGTTCTGGTTTGGGGTTTATGGGTTGAGAACAATGTGCATTAATGTGGAGCACCAGTATAGCAAACAGATCCAGCACCTCAGAAGAAAGGCCACAGCTCATCTGCCAGGCTTCACCAACATATATCATTTTAAAGAAGTGCTTTGTAATTTTTATGCCAGTATGTTCAGTTTAGTTACTGGTACTGGAGCTATAAGGCTGTGATACTGAACAGCATATCTATGTCGACACACTCACCTGCACCGCCTCAACTTGTTAACTAATCTTAAACAGATTTACAGGGATTACTTTAGATTATCTCTAAAAACAGACAAAACTAAAGCTTTGTGACTGGGCTGTTGCTGCTTTTAGCTATTCAGCGTATTTGCAGTCAGCTGTATGCTATATTGGCCCACAAACCACATAAACCGGTCTAGTCGAGATAAATAGACATGTAGTTTACACAAAGACGTCAGGAGACTGTACGCTTCAGTTACTTAGCCACATAGCTCCACTTCAGAACTACATAATCAACATTTTAATATCACACAGCTCTCTGCTGACAGTGGAAATTTGGGGGTAAGGGTAAGCTGTGTGAATTCAATGTTTGGCTGCAACGTCCTGCAGCATCATTCAGGAAAGGCAGGTGAAAGTTCAGCAGTGATCCAAGTGCACAAGTGAACTGACCTCAGTTCACCTCCGACCATAAAGATCCAGAACTGCCTGGATCCTGCAGATCCACATATTTTAACCCAGTCTTTATATTTTTAACCAACAGAATGTTCCTCAGACTAGCATGGAAATATTCCAGCACAAGAACTTTAATATCAGTTTAATCTAACAGACATTTTTAATGAGCTGAAAAAGACCCCAAATAGAGGAGCGTGATGAAGGGTTGCAAACTCTTACCTGAGACAAGTGAGACAGTGTCTTTCTCCCACGATACAACAGTGACATACTCCTCTACTGAGGCCGGGATAATGCACTTGAAGACCGCTGTATTGCCTCTCATGACTCTTTGGTCCGCCACACGGACCGTGTACGGTTCCCGGAATACTGGAACAGAGAGGTGATATCTTTCATTTATTTGGACAAACTTTAAAACAGAATTAAACTGAAAAAAGTGAGCAACTCTGCTGAGAAATGTGTGAACATTAATTAAACAGACTTTAATTACAAGTCAGAGTGTAAAAAGAGCAAAATCTGAAGGTAGTCAGGAGGTAAACTTATATAGAAAAATATAGAAAATATTGAAATAAAATTTATATCCAGTCTTTTAGCTTTCTTCAATTAGAACAGTATAACTGAGAGAACTCAGAAAAAAGGTTCATTAAAAAATGCAAAAACAGAATGCTGACTTTTGCTGAGCTTTGATTAATTTGTCACATATAAATCTTTATTTTGTATTCTTAAGCACACATGAGATGGAGTGCATTATCGTGAAATAACCGCACAGGTGTGATGAAGGAGTATTGTCTCATTTCATCATCAGCAGTGTTGTTATTAACGATAAAACACAACCTTGAGTGTTCCATTGCTTTTTTACAACAGTTTGGAAAGAAAGTAAGAAAATAATTAACTGAGCAGTGAATGTTGTGTTTAATATGTAGGAATGTTAGTAATTATAGTTTCTTTACTAACAGCTTGTTGCAATGTCACAATAACACTCCACTCCACTCACTCACTGTCTGTTATGTCGTTTATTATTGTCTGTTTTAGTTGTGATCTCAGACGAAGGGAGAGGGCTCAATGAAATGACTGACCAACCTCACAAATATCAGAGACAAGCAGACAATGGCTCGGTGCTACCTAATGTGTATTTATTCACACATAGTCCACAAACATGAAGGGAACACTTCCCTGAACTACAATGAGCCCTGACCATTGTTTCCCCAATCTTATTGAGTCTCTGTGTCTGTATGCCTCCCACTGTACCAGCGAAATTTGAGTTTATAGAAGCCATTGTGAGAGTCCTCCTAAGTGGCTACAGCTGGCCTACAATCAGGGTGATGAAAAACTGGCAAACCCAACTCTGGGTCCACGACATTGTCTTTTAGTTTCGTGTTGTGCTTTAACTTGGGTCTTTTACATTACTAAAATGTTTTTTTTTTTTTGCTGAAATTTTTTTAGCAGTGCTGTTCAATGGAGTGATACTGTGTTTGTGAAAAAATATTCTGTTATGGTGAGATATAATAATGCTGTTTGAATGCTTCTTAACCAAACAGCCAGAACTGTTTCACAATACACATTAATACACTAGTGCATCTAAAAATAGAATTTACCGTAATATTTATAATTCTTATAAATAACTACAAATAAAATTTGAATAAATGACTGATCACAGTGTCAACATTAAAACAAAAAGGATGAAATATGTCACAGTTTACCTATTACAAATAAATCATGAACAGATTTTTTTTATGCTATTCTAATTTTAGTAGCAGTAATATATTTAGTAGTGTTTAACTGTTTAATAATAATATCTCAGTTTGGAGAAAACTGCAGAGTGATTTGCTGTTGGGACCTCACTGCTCTATCCTTGAACAGAAAAGAAAGAAAACTGACCTGAATTCCTGCATTGTCTTCTTTCTGAATGACTGACCCGCATACAGCCCATTAATATTTAAGTATTTTTCATCCATCTCCTCCACACCCATCCCAACACTCAAACCATTTCTGATTAGGTGGATATTACAGCCAAATAACTCTGTCCTCTAACCGCTCTGTCAGATACTCCACATTCAAACATTTATTATCATTTCTTCAATTAATAATTTCATTTTCTATACAATAAATAACTCCAGTAGGCTTATGTTGTACACTAACACTAAATGGTATTTTAGATGATGTATTTAAACATTCATCATTCTAGACCAGTGTTTCTCATCCCTGACCCTGGAGACACCTCTACCCTGCACACTTGAGAGCTTTCCCTGCTCCCACCACACCTGATTCAACTAATCAGCTCATTAACACCCCTTTGGAGGGGGTGTGTTAAAGCTCAAAGGACGGGGTGCCTCAAGCACCAAGGTTGAGAAACAATGTTATGGACTAAATTATAAAGTGGTAAAATCCTTGTACAACTATTTATTTACAACAATTGATCAAGTTATCAGCTCCAAGACTTCAAATATAATTAAATATGTGGAATTGTGGAGGTTTGTACTCCTGATGTCACACGTCTTTCTGAGTTATTTAAGAAATCATCTACAATAAATTATTCTGGACACACTTTTTTATTATTATTTGAAACCACAATGGTGCACTGAACTACCTTGTTAGAAATCTTTGTTTACACCTATCTACATTCAAATCATTTTTGTAATCAATATTATTGACAACCGCTATGTAAATCTTCTGTACCTCCAGTTTCTATAAATGAAAAATGAAGATTACAGAGAATGAGTTATGACCTCATATCCACTCACCGGCCTTAATGTGTAAGTCTTGGCTCCTAATCTTCCCTGATGGATTCTCGGCTGTGCAATAGTAGGTATTGTCATTGATTAGGTTACTAAAACTGGAGGGGAGGAAGCCGTAGATTTGCAGTGTGCCATTGGGGTGCACATGTCGGATGCCTGGCACATCATAGATCTCCTCCCCAGTGGCCAGGTACCAGCGCAGCGTGGCGGGGGGCACGGCCGCTGCTGGACACGGCACCAGTGCCCCTGTGGTGCTGGAGAACACTACCTCTTGCAGAGATGCATTGACAAAATATAAGCTGGAACGTAGATCTTCACAGAAAACTGTGGAAACAGAAGATGGAGAGATGGAGGTCAGATAATCTGCATGATAATATAAAAGGTAAACCATTTTCTAATACATTGTTATGAGTCACTGTATATTATTCATCATTTAACTAACATTAACATTCAGCTAAACATTGTTTAAATTCAATACTATATGTCCAAATATGTGTGGAGAGCCCCCTCTAGACAGCTTGTCTAGACTCTATGGAGAAGTAGTGCCATTAGAACAGGACTTTCTGGAGCAGATAAACAACCAGGTGAAATCATGCCTAATGACAAGCATAGGCTAGACAGGTATAAAGCTAGGACTGAGGTGTGGAGCAACTGTGTTCTCTGGAATGCTCTTTTCATTTTATACCCCACTAGTTCGTGCTTAGCATTAGGCATGCTGCCAGTAGGTACATGTTTGTTAATCTGTACCAGAGGGTCCTATTCTATAGGCAGTACTTTTCTACTGGTACCATATGTACATCTGTGTGAGCAATAGGTGCACCATATAGTAGCTGAATTCATTCATTAAAAGGCGTGTCCACAAATATTTGGATATGTAGTGTTAGTCATATTATAATGCAGGAAAAAATATGTCCTGATCTAAGTTGTCTGAAAACCTGCATGGTTGTCCTGCAGGTTAACACACTCAGTCAGAGGTTTCATTCCTGATTCAGCAAAGCCCATTAGAGTTTTATTTAAAGCATAGCCTTCTTAGAAAAACAGAATGGGCAGATCTGAAGAAACTGATAAACAAGAGAAACCCTCTGTGTCCAACATGGCTTCTTGGACCTGTCCTAGATGAGAACTGTGGTTCACTAAGCTTTCAGCTGTGCATCCACTGTACAATGCCCACAGAAATGCACTGCCATTAAGCATGGGTTGTTCTGCAGCAGAGGTATAGAAGCCTAAGGTTGATATACCCGGTGTAAAGCAGCAACACCTATGATAACCCTGCAACACTGGGCTGTAGAGTAGTGAAACTGCATTCTGTGGACTTAAAAGAGCATCCCTGAATAAATGCAGGATAACTTGTAAGGTTGTAGGGTGGCTGTGATCCATAAATAATCATACAACAGCAGAACTGATCCTGTCACTGAATGCAATCAATCAAATCTTCACAGCAATGCTCCAAAATCTAGTAGAAAAAAAAAAAAGCTGAATAAACTCTTTAAGTTCCCTTGAATTCAGAAGAAACCAAGAAGGAGCGGGTGGGTTCTAGGAGTAGTGGAACTGTTTTTCTGCAGAGTGAAGAAGCACCACTGAATATGGGATGGGTTAGAGGATTGTGATCAATAACTAAATCATAAAAAAATCATTCAACACCAGAACTAGAGCTGCAACAAAATAATATTTTGATAGTATAATTAACTATTGATTATAGAAATAATTGATTATTTGGATTATGAATCATTCAATTACCAAATAACTCTTATGTATCTATCAGCTTTTAAATTTAACTTTATGTTGTCAACAATGTCAATAATGATAACAATATGGATGAAGGACGAAATTCACAAATTTGGTTGAATAAGTGAATAATTAAGAAGTAGCAGTAAAATATAACAAAATCAAATTAATGTTCTCCATAGGTGTGAGAAATGAATTTTAGCTTTCAGTTTGATTTTTTTTGTGAGGCTACTAGTTTGTAATTAGTGACTTTTATTTTGACACAGTCTGTTCCTATGTATTAGTGACTTTTATTTTGACATGGTCTGTTTCTTCATTTGTATTAGTGACTTTTATTTCACCAGGTTTCTTTGGATATGTTAGTGACTTTTACATAACGTAAGTGAGTTTTTTGACATAGTCTGTTTGTGATGAAGCACTTGAGTGGAGAAATTACCTCTATCTCTTGTGCTGCATATTAAAAGTTAAAAGTGGAGTCTGTCTTTCTGAGATCAACTTATTTGATTGTGCCCTGATGTACCAATTAGTCATTGCACCTCTAAACAAAACCTGACCTCACTGTGTCTGAATGCAATCGAATCCAAATATCAATGTAATGCAAAGTCTTGACAGGAGTAGAATCTGATACTGCAACGCGACAAATTCCTGTGGAAGATGAGCAGGCGTCTCATGGGCCTATTCACCAACCACCCTGCGAACTCACCGCATGTCGACTAAGCAGCATCAGAACTGCCCACCAGAGAAGCTGGACTAATTCCTCTCCGCCTAATAACAGTTAACTTGTTCATGTTCAGAGCTGCTCAGTGGAGATGCTCTGGTGGCACGATCACAGTCTCACTCTCAGCTTGGCAGTAAACGTCTCGCCACTGACAGCTGGCATCGCTCTCCCAGGGGACGGAGCGTTTTAGCACTTTATAAATTTCTAACAAGGTTTCAAATCGCAGCAGTTTCCACTCTCTCTCTACTTCAGCTGCAAGTATTATACAGTTAGGTGAACCCACTCTAGCAACACACACACACACACACACACACACACACACACACAAGCCAAGTAAAGCCTGATAAACAAACAAAGGAACGTGTTGTAAACAGTGCCACTGCATATTATAATACTCCTTTATGTGGCAATTCCAGGCATATGGTGCCATCTGTAAACTTCTACACAAGGGTAATTGATATTAAAATAACTGCTGGCAGTGAGCACACACTCACTTATTAACAAGTAGGAAAGTCACCCTTTATGATGCTGATGATCTCGTTTCCCTTCTGTGTTCTGTACAAAGAAAAGATCTGTGTATAATATGGGCTGAAGCAATATATTGATATTTATATCTATATTGGGATATAAACTCAATATGGCCTGAGGTGATATTGTTTGTTTCAAGTTTTAACAACAATAACTATAGAAAGTTAAGTCTATGAATGAATAATGAAATAACAAAAATGACATAAAATCAACAATACTTATCAGTATTATATATGTACAACCATAATTCAGTACAGATTCAGTAGTGAATAAAATGTGAAATGCTGGTTGGGTAACTTCTATCTTCCTCTCATTCTTTCTCTTAGATTGAATTCAAATATATATCAAGTTGATAAAAACTGAATATTTACAGCCTTTTATTCTGATCTTTGCCAACCGAGATGAAAATGGACCTTCAGCACTCAATCCAAACATGCACTCTTTATTACAAGCTTTACAGAATGCTGGTGAAAAGCTCATTCTCAATGCCTTCTTAATGAGGATTTGGGATTTGTGTGTATAAAGGGTCACACTGTTTGTACTGGACATGCAGTACCAGTCAAAAATTTGGCCACACCTACACTCTTCAACCTTTAAAAGAAAACCTTACAGAAAGTAAGATTCGTAGTTTAAATTTTGTCTGTTTGTAATTAAAAATAAAGTATTTTGGTTCATATAATATATTTTAATGGTACTAGATTTATATACCCAAAAAGTCTCAAGGTATGGGTAAGGTTCCAACTAGCAAAACAGTAATTCACTGATCTGATCTGAACTAAGCACCCATGCCCATCTATAATCGTCTATAAATATGCTGATAGTAAAATCATCCTAATTAAAACACAATGAGGTGCTATAAAAACACCTATGTTACAACCATATTCGCAAAATAAAGACCCACCAGTTACAGTGTGGAGTTTCCTTATCCCAAAGACAGTGTATATTATGGGTAATCCAGGTCCAAGACTGTGAACCAACAGCTGGGCAGCTACATGTTTGGCTGAGGCACAGCAGAGACAACCAGCCAGTTGGAACAAAAACTTGGTGGATTTTTACTTTATGGACCTGGATTAGCCCCCCCCCCCCTCCAACAGCCAGTAAACACTGTATGGAGAACAGTGAACATGCCACACAGTCCCTTTTAAAAATAACAGACCAAACAGTTAGCATATTCTTTATAGCAGGGACCCGTCTGATCTCCACTAATGAACCAGACCAAATGAGGTCCAACAAGCAAATCCCTAAAATCCTCCCTCAAAAGAACAACTGGTGTCTTAAAGTCGCCAGTTTGCCGCTCAGTGACCTGAGGACAAATTCATAATTGACGTCATTTTTCATGTGCTGAACCGTAAAGATGCAAAAAGTGACACTGTTCAATAATGTATTGTGTGCATCCATAATTAACCAAGACCCCCCCCCCCCCTTTCAGACCAGCAAGGAAATAAATCTGCTCTCTGTTCAGTATTAATCCAACTGAACCTTATAGCAGATCCTCTATATCATTTCTGAGATGAGTTACAAAAACAGATTTTATATGACTGTAGTGCCCAAGCTCCAGTTAGCCTTTAGATCCTGAGGCTAGGGTTCTCCAGTGAAAGGACAAACGCTAACACCAGGTCAGACTGGTTTAGTGGAGCATTTGAGGGCCTGGAAAGGTCAAGATTACACACACACACACACACACACACACACACACGCACACAAACACACACATGCACGCACACATACAAGGTCACCACATACTGAAAGACTGGCTTTGTGCAGCATTCTGAAAAACAAACAAACAAGCAAAAATGTAATGAACTAATAAAAGAGTTGCAAGAGACCAAAGTTATATTATATAGTTGCAGAATTAAAACACTCGAGGAATAAGAGAAATATTCCTAAATCAGCTTCTCTACAAGTATGTCAGTCATTTGTTTCAAGTCTTTCATCGAACAACTTGAGTTGCTTCAGAGCTGCAACAGCAGGGTGAAAGACTGGTGGAGCGCATATCCAGACATCAAAGCTGTGATTTCTGAACTGTCTCTTAAAACATTAGTGTAGCATTATTTAGATTTGATTATTAACAAAATATTTTTCTGTATTTTGAGTAGTTGTTATTTCTGCCTACAAATGGTCTTAAAAACAATACTTTTAATTGACATTTGGGAGAAATTTTGTAAATGATTTATAGAATTAAATGAAAATGTTAATTTTACTCAAACTCAGGCCTGTACATAGTAAAACCAGAGAAACTGATAATGTGGAGTAGTAATTTTTTCCAGAGCTGTAAATCTCAAACAAAGTGAAGAAATCCAGTTAACAATGAACTAAACAACACCATACTAATGTTTTAACTTTAGAATTCAGAAATCACTGTTTTTTGAAATAACCCTGATTGTTAATCACAACTTTCATGCCTAGGTATGCTCTCCATCAGTCTTTCACACTGCTGTTGGGTCATCTCTGGAGCACAAACTGAAGCAGCTCAGCATTGTGTAATGGAAAGACAGAGAAGAAATGGCCGCTATACATGCAGAGAAGCTGATACTGACTGGTCTTTTATTTTTTTCATAGCTGTATATAATTTATGTATACCATGGTTTGAATATTGATGGTTATACTGTGTACATTTGCTTAATAGCAGTAGTGGAAAAACTGCAACCACGCAAATTATCCCACCAGTTACTCTTTCAGGGTCAACTGATTAATGGAGAAAATTTATAATAAACATGTCGATGTTTTGCCATTCCTTTTGGGGGTAACAGAAGAACTGTGAAATACCTATAATCCTGCTCCAAAGAGCAAAAATATGCTCCAGGATTTTGTTCTGAATGCCGGGTTGGAATTGTTCATGGTTGAGCTGCAGCAGAGCTGTCCAGGTAGTCAGAACAAAATCCTGAACCAGACTTTTACTCTTTGGACCTGGATTACCCACCTCCGATTGCATAAACCCTTCCTGAGATAGGAACATTTCATAGACTATAGTATCCCACTCAGCTCTGCTAAAGTGGTAAGAACAAAGGATCGGAATCCAGTGAATACAACGTGTCTTCTGGTCTGGGACACCCTTATAAACAGCCTTCACAACATAAGTGAGGCTGGCTCTGGAGTTCCCCCTGTGGAACAATAGAATTTGATTATTACAATTTAAACTGTTCTCATCAGTTTGAAAATTATAGATTCAGATGCCTGTAATAGCCCAGTGCTCAAGATTTCAGACTTGGTATTGGGTAAGAAGTGATATCGTTTTTAAATACAGCACACGTACTGTATTTGATTGTTAGAATTTGAATTCGACTTCATTTGTATTTCCAAAAAAACTTGATTGAAAACACCTAAAACAGGGATGATGTGATCTGATGAGGTTGGAGGATTAGCACTCAGCTCTATGCTACGTGAGCATATTGACACGCAGAAAGGATGTTCTTCACCATTGATGTAGAATTCTGACTCCTGGAATCAAAGGCCTCTCGCTGCTCTGACGGCATGAGAAAGAGCAAGGCTTTGAAAGTACCAAGGGATGAGTTTTATGCCAGAGGCTAAGACTGCCAGTCAGAATCCAGCCAGCCTCAAAGTGAATATCTCACCATTGTTTAAGTCTAGAATTCACAGCTCGCTTCGAGTCAACAGATGAAAGTATTGTTTTCAAAGTGAGATATAGATCCGTTTATAGACTGAATATTTTTACTGCAGCTGATCTGAGTTAATATTGGTGCAAATTCTGACGATGAAAAGACAAAAAAGATGTGGAGAAAATGAATGTGTTTTGGGGTTTATAACATTAATTTAAACAAAGTAAAATATATGGTTTATAAATTTTGCCTGCATTTTCTTAGTAAGTTTGTATTTCAACTGAGAAATCAATCACACACTGTCAACCAACATCAAAAGCTGTTTTCAGAGTCATTGATGCATTTAATTTAAACACACACAGTCAATGACAATACAGTAAACACTAACAACCCCCCCCCACGACAATCCAACCCCAGTGTAGGCCTGTAAAACTAGAGTATGCATCATCCCCACAGTGCTGGTCTGGGATCAGTTTAGGGTAAACAGTGTTTGGTAAATGTGCTGAACTGGAAATCTGACAGAATTCTATAGTGGAAATTAATTCTGGCACTGGTTTTTAGAAGCTACAATCTGCTAGTTTACTTCCATGTTTGGTAAACTTAGCAGTCAGTATTGTTAACCAGTAAAGCAACATTTATCACAAATAACAACAATATACTGCATCTGTTATGGTTTATAGTGTTGGGCAATATGTTAAAAATATATCATATTTAAAGATATTTTCATAATACTTGTGCGATGCATTTCCACAATTATCCATTTTTGATGATGCATATTTAAAAAATTACATTAATAGGAGAAAAAAGAAAAAAGATGACATGCAGAAGAAATTCAAATATTTGTATGAGAAAAAATAAAAAATAAAATATTTCATATGGCCCTAAAACACAAAGCATTTATCAGGATATTTTAACAAAGATAAAAATTCTTTAGACTCTCTCCAGTTCTGAGTTCAGAAAATTTTATTGCTCATATGTTACTATACATCCAATTAAAAAGCACTAATTTCACTCACTGTAATAAAAAGTGCAGAGTCAGAGTTCCTATCCATGATATCCATGATATACTCAAAAAAGTACACTTTGTATCACAATAGCAAGTATTGTCATTTTGCCCATTTTTGTACTTTTTCAGAATTAGTACATATCTGATATGTCAATTTTCTGTTCTATATCTAGTAGATCGTAGGCCTGTCACAGTAAATGTTTTTTTACTATATATCTTAAATAAATAAAATGCATAATAACACAAAAATATTTAAAAGAAATTGCTGTTTATAAACAAAATGGACATTCTGTCTTATTGATCTTAACAGGCTCTCCTTGCTAAGAAAAACATGGATAATAATGAGGTCAGCAAAAATGATGAAGAGGTCATGACTTGTATGATAGATCAATAAGGTAAAATATTGTGACAGGCCTACGCACTTATGACTCTTTTTGGAAAGGGTTCAATATGGCACAAAAAGGGGTTCTTCTATTGTTAGAACCCTTGCTCCATGCTATATATGGCCATATATGGCTATATCTAAGAACCCTGTACAGTAGGATTTCTCAACCTATGGACCGGGGACCACCAGTGGGCCACAAAGCACTCTCTATGGTCTGCAGGCCCATCCCCATGAAGAGACAGTAGTCTATAGACCATAATGCAATAAAAAATAAATAAATAAATAAAAACTGTACTTGAAAAAAAAAAAAAAGTAAAAATCATATTCAAACAATAAAAATTATATTATACAATTAGAAATGCACAAATAATAACACTGCATTAATGAAAGGCAATATACAAAAATATTTTTTTAACATTACCAAACACGAAACAATTTTACATCAAAAATTTAATTTTGTTTTCTTGTGTGCCTTCATCCTTTCTAGTTTGGAACAGGTGGGCAATGAAGTAGAAAAGGTTGAGAACTCTATGGCACATTCTCTATCAATCTGAACAGCCCTTTCATGATGCGAGCTCTTTAATCATGCAAAGGGTTCTTTGATTGTTTTTTTTTGTTTGTTGTTTTTACTAAAGAACATAATTTTGTGTATAGTACACGGCCAAATGAGCTCATTCACTCTCAGTCATTAAAGAGGACTACAGAGTGAGGGCAGTGTGAGAGTTCACTGAATGATGATGCTGGGTGGGAAACAATTGGTTTGCAGTAGCTGTGAGTTTAGTGAAGTCATCCCAAAAAACGGAGAACAAGCAAACCTGCATGTTAAACATAACCAGAGATGGATTAAACATAGAAGTACAGTATCTCACTATGGTCACTTTTTGTGTTTACTTTTCATGCTTAGTTGTCATTGGAGTCTCTGAGCAGTACACACTACTAGAATACACTAAGTGTCAGGTCAGAATGAGATGCTGAGCAGCACACACTACTAGATTATGCTCCGAGTAGGGTCAGGCTGAGATGCTGAGCAGCACACACTACTAGATTATGCTCTGAGTAGGGTCAGAATGAGATGCTGAGCAGCACACACTACTATATTATGCTCCGAGTAGGGTCAGGCTGAGATGCTGAGCAGCACACACTACTAGATTATGCTCTGAGTAGGGCCAGGATGAGATGATAAGCAGCACACACTACTAGATTATGCTCAGAGTAGGGTCAGAATGAGATGCTGAGCAGCACACACTACTAGATTATGCTCAGAGTAGGGTCAGAATGAGATGCTGAGCAGTATACACTACTAGATTATGCTCTGAGTAGGGTCAGAATGAGATGCTGAGCAGTATACACTACTAGATTATGCTCTGAGTAGGGTCAGGCTGAGATGCTGAGCAGCACACACTACTATATTATGCTCAGAGTAGGGCCAGGCTCAGATGATAAACAGCACACACTACTAGATTATGCTCAGAGTAGGGTCAGAATGAGATGCTGAGCAGTACACACTACTAGATTATGCTCAGAGTAGGGTCAGGCTGAGATGCTGAACAGCACACACTACTATATTATGCTCAGAGTAGGGTCAGAATGAGATGCTGAGCAGTACACATTACTATATTATGCTCAGAGTAGGGTCAGGCTGAGATGCTGAGCAGCACACACTACTAGATTATGCTCAGAGTAGGGTCAAGCTGAGATGCTGAGCAGCACACACTACTAGATTATGCTCAGAGTAGGGTCAAGCTGAGATGCTGAGCAGTACACACTACTAGAATATGCTCAGAATAGGGTCAGGCTGAGTTACTGATCAATATACACTACTAGATTATGCTCAGTGTCAGGTAAGATTGAGTTACTGACCAGTATACACTAATAGATTACACTCAGAGTTGGGTCAGGCTGAGTTGCTGAGCAGTATACACTACTAGACCAAGTGTCGGATGAAAAATAATAGTCTGAATGAAGGTTGATCAAGAAACCAAAAATCTGAGTTGGTGCCCCTCACGCACTATTTGATTCTTTCTACAACTGTTGACTCCATCTGATGAAAAAATGTGCAGCCTACCAACCAGCACTGACTCAGCCAGAATGACTATTGGGGTACAAATCTCATAGCGTAACCATGGCTTAAGTAGAATCTGTCACTTCTGATTCATTTCATCTGTGATCACACGTATTGTGATAGATACTGTGATATAGTATTTTTACCATCATGCAGCCCTAAGTCTAACAACACTCTATTACCTTCACATAAATGGCCAGTCAACTGTAAATGCATTTATGGTTGTGATATCACAAATTGGGCTGGGCAATATATCATAAATATTAATATATTGCAAACTTTTTCAACAACATATAAAGTACCATATTGTAATCTTATATATTAATATTATACTGCTCATTATAAGCTGTTTTTACACAATGTTCAGCACACAAATCTTCTTGTTTCAAAGTAATGTGAATTTGGTGGCATCAGTTCTTTACAGAAACACGGATACAGGAAACTCAACATGGATACAGAAGAACCTGGTCCTAGATCATCAACCATTTCCAAACCCGTAGGAACAGAACACTGGGCCTGGCTCTGCTGGTAACATCAGGTCTGGTGAACAGGGATGTCACTGTGTGCCCTGTCACCTCAGCATGGGAGCGAGGGATCACTGCTCTAAAGTGACAGGTAGTGTGGAGGCCTGCGGTAATTAAGGCAGCACTCAGCACACTGCCTGAGGGACATTCGGAGGGGGGGTGAGCAAGGACTGGGGATGAGGGAGCGACTAGGGACACAGGACAAGGGACAGGGCTGGAGTGAGCAGGACAAGGTTTCATCCAGCGTGAGTACACACACTTCCCGCGCCTGGCCCCTGAAGGCCTCAGCGCATGCAGGCTCTCGCCAAATGACTGTCTCCCAATTTGCTTTCATGAATATTAAGCAGGACATGACAGACGAGAAAAAGGCCTGCCGTCTGCTCGGCTGTGATCTGTGCAGACAGATCGGTGCTGTGATGTTGGCGGAAAGGGGGGTTGCCTCTGATTCCCGTTGTCACGTTCTAAACGATGGAACGTGAACAGCTCGTTAAAAGCAGGATCCGCAGTGGGGCTGCGAAACGGCTGCGATCACTCGAGCACGCAGCATGAATGAGTCTGATAGCAAGTAGATTTTAATCTGAGCATCTACTTCTGCTGAAAGCTGAAACGCAGTGGGAAGGTAATAAAATACTGTTCTGCTCATCAAGGCCAAGAACTTACTCAAATGATGATGAAGATTAAGACTCACATGCTTTGCACAGGACAAACTCAGTAAGGCATCTGCTGAATAAACTGGAAAGACAGACATTTAAAAAGAAAACAGACATTTTCTCCTCTTAGTATTTTAATAAAATGAGTGAGAACTCCAACAACAGTTTTATGGCAATCAACTATGCCATTGCTATGAAACCTGGATAGTGCGCCCCCTAGAGGTTGATTTTTTTCCTCCACCTTTATTCATGATGAAAAAATGAAGACTGCCAATTTTTATAAACTGCTTGGGAGCGACTTTAGAAACGTTGATACCCCTAATATAATTCACATCAGAGCCGATGTACAAAACAAAAACCTGAAAAAATAAAATAAAATAGCTGCTTTCAAACCTCACTTGCCCCTCACTAAGCTCCGCCTCTTCTGGCTTGTTAGCCACACCCTTAAATGTGCATTTTAAAAGTGTGATTATTGTAAAAATCTTAAACTGGAAAATGTTGAACTTGTTTGAACACTTAAAAGGTTAAGTGCTAAAATCAGAATGAAATACCTGATTTACACAAGAACCCATTGAAAGGTTCTTCAGGAAACCAAACAATGGATGTTCTACAGACATGTATTTTTATTTTTATGTTGATCTCAAATGATCTCCTGTTAACTTGCACTGCTTTGTTCAATCACTTTTCAGTGTTGTATCAGAATGAGCTGCTATAAATGGTCAGGCAAACAGGACTATCCTTCTATTCTTATCTGTGTTGGCAGGTATGATGGCATTAGTGTCCTCGATGTGAGCTTAGTCTTTTATTGGCCAGTGAGGAAAGTCTTATCAACTGGTTTTTAATCAAACCTGGTAAAACGAGCGTTCTAATCCCAGCTCTCTTGAAACAACTGCCCTGTCAGGGAACAGTGATGCAGCGAATGGGAATTAGATCAAGATCCTCAAAGACCTTCAATGTGAAGTCAGAAACACCTCTGTCAATCCACAAAAAGGCCTTTATCAGCTGCTCGGAGCAGAGACGAGCAGTCTATGAGCCCAGTGTCTGGACGGTCTGCCTTGCTTTGCTTGTTGATAATAACACAAGCATTTTCACGAGCAGGCATCCTGTCTTCATTCACGCTGATGAATTGATCGACAAGGACCCTCAGTGTGTTTGAGCCACTCCGGATAGGGGGGCTTTTCTCTCACTGCCAAGCCAGGCTCTGCAGGTTTGGTGAAAGAGAGAAAAGGAGGCTTGTTAGTTCTCAGTGTTCTCTTTGTTGTTGCACAGGTGCTAATTTCCATGCCATTCGTTTACATCCGCCGAGTTCGATTTGCAGAGGCGACTGAGTCTGGATAGCCAGAGCCACTAATCATCATGGCACACAGTGCCACTAAAGATCACAGACCGGGCTGGTCCAGTCCACCTGTTTCTCTCTGGGGTCAAAGATAAGACAACATCTCAGCATCTCCAAACATGGCATCGTCTTCCTCTGTAAAAGCTGAATATCTGCTGAGCAATTTTATAATAAATACACACTGAAAACCCAAAAGTCAGGGGACAGGAACTCATTATGGTGTCCCATGGAAACTAAGAATGCTGTACGGATCAGCAGGATAATGCATACGGTGCCCCTGCATTGAATATGGATGTAATTTCTGCCAGTCGCTTATCTGTTCATAAGGACAATTTTAGCCAGATGCCACCACTCACTCGGCAATGTCCCGATTCATCACACAATATATGACATACAATTGTTTTTGCTGACCCTTATATCACATTTTATTAACATTAAACTGTGTTATATTCCAATTTCATCCTGAATATTTTTAATAATTTAAAGTTCAGTGTTCTCTAAAATTGTAGATAATTAAGCTATTGTTTTATCATTTTAACAGTGGTATGTAGTGATCTTAAAACAACAACATTGCTTATTTTACTATTTCTTGGACAATATATTATCCACAAAAATTTAGTCATTGTGATAGGTCTACCAGTCACCATCATTAAGCACCTGTCAATGGCCACTGCACTGTCCAATGTGGGTGGTAATGCCTTCTCTGAGGTATGCCTGGTACACAATGCTGAATTCAGTCCACTATTCAAATAATCTAGTCAGCAGTTGCCCTGCAAAAAAGCAATAGTGGGCAGTGCTTCAGCAGGAATGTGTATATATTTTTTATATTATGAATATTCTTCTACTCTTTAAAAATAAAGGATCCTAAATGTGTTTTCTTAAAAAAAATCTTTGAAGTATCTTTTCATTAGAGTTGCAACAGTGTGATATGATAACCGTCTTCAACACAATATTTCTTCTTCTTCTACCTGTTATTATAATCAGCAGTTTCAGTGACCCTTAAAGGCATGAAAACTTTGCTTTCCTTTAATGAAAACCTGAAACTACAATATACAGAGAAAAGTTTTAGGAGACCTGCTTATTCACTGTTTCTTCTGAAATCAAGGAAATTGAAAAGATTTATCTTGCTTTTGTTGAACTATCTGTCTCTAAAATTCAGGGAAGGCTTTCCACTAGATTTTGGAGTATTGCTGTGAGGATTTGATTGCAATCAGTTTCAAGATCAAACATAAGGTGTGGCCAGGATGTTGGATGATCAAGATCTCCTCAAATAATCCCTCTCAAAAGTACTGTCTGGAGCTCCATCATTCTAGAGAACCCAGGACCACTGTTCCACAGCTTAATTCTGGGGGGCTTTATACCCTTCTTGCCCACACCTGGCATTAGAAATGGTGCCATAGGTTCATGTTTTTTTATGTGCCCCAGAGAGTCATATTCTATTGGTAGTACTTCTCTACAGGGACTAGACAAGCTGTGTGTGTGCAAGGGGTGTGCAGAAACATCTGGACATGTAGTGTACATGAAAAATTGTAGGTTTTGAAAAATGAATAAATGCATTAAAATGCTGTGCAATACATGGAGCTGTTGTAAACTATTTTGTATTCAGCTAATGATTATTTTCATTATAGATTAATTTACTGATTTTTAAATATCATTTATTGAATGACTTTAGTTTTAAAATAACAGTAAGAAATAGGTGGGATGTTCTGTTCACATTTAGAGTACCACACCTGTTCTACTAAAAAAAGTTTTATTTTTAACATTCTTAAAAAGTGTAGGAGTAAAGAGTGAGAAAATCCCAAATCTTTTCCTGAGTCCAACATAAGATTTCAAAGGCAAGTCATCAAGGCATTGCAGGCCTTTGTCAAAGTAAACGAACAGCTGGTAAAGTGTGTCAGCTCTTATGTCAGGACAGCTGGCAGCTGCCATCTCATTAACAATCCCCACAATCGGCACGGCCATGGTTTCAATCTGGTGCATGCTAAAGATACCTAAATCCCCCAGAGGCAACCCAACACCTTAAAGGTGAGCACCACAAAAACACTTTGACCTTGGTTTTGAGTCGACTGTTGTGTCAGAAAACGAGTCAGTGAGCGTTGGAGTGTGAGGGGTCACAATATGGCACTCATTCAGCAGATGGATAATTAGTTTATGTGTTGGAGAGGACAAGTTAAAGAACATCTGAGTCTACACAGAACCTTGGACCAGAAGATCAAACTATTCCCACAGGGTCTTTCAGGGGTAGGCAAGATGATGATATTTTATCAGAATTGTAATAAATTGGTGCAATCAGATCTGATTAATCAGACAAAGTGCAGCAGACTGTAAATATAAATCACTGATCTCAGAACAGGAAAGTGTTGAAACAGCAGTTTTTAAGAATCTGCAGCTGCTGAATTTTGTTACTGAAGTATATTTTGTCTGCATGTTGAAATACTGTGGAAAGAGGGTTCTGAGGACTTAGCAGTGTAATTCTCTAGCACTATGATCCGAGGATTGCAGGCTCCAAATCCGGGTCATGTTGCTTGCCATCGGCAGCTTGAGACTGAGACAGCAAAATTGGCCTGCTCTCTCTGAGTGGGTAGATGTCGCTCTCTCCCCACATCACACCCAGTGTGATGCTGGTCCACAGTTGGGGACACGGCACATTCTGCACACGCTGGCTGCCCAGCAATGATGAAATGGCATTAGTGACTGGTTGCATGTGAATCGGAGGAGGCATGTCTTCATCCTCCTAGTGTTGGAAGCATTGTGATATGTGATGGAAGAGTCCAAGCAGGTTTGGGTAATTGGCACATCCAAATTGGGAGGATATACACTGTGCATATTCAGAAATACTTTATTAATACCACAGAGAAATTGAAGGAATACCACATCTACATTGGACAGGCAAGCTTAGATCGTAACCTTACTGGACATTATCTTCATGGATCTATCAACAGCTCATATACAGAACAGAGCAAAGCCAGAACAGTTGAGGGCTGGAGTACTGATTTCAAAGAACATAAGTCATGTATTTCCCCTGATTTTAAGTTATCATATCTTCCAGCATGAAAATCTACATTGTCTAGTCTCTTTTTCTATACTCATCATAGAGGTCTGGCATGGTTGTGGGTTTTATTATTATAATTATTATTATTATTATTATTATTATTATTATTATTATTATTATTATTATATTAAATGGCCATACTCCCCTGTAACAAAATAATAAAACACAACAAAATATATATTTATAAAAAATACATTTTGTGTATTTTGAAAATGTTTTTACATATTAGGATATAATATCACCCTACTCTGGATTATCATGTTCCTCTCCTTTCCACTGTCTTGTTTAAAAGGAACATGTGATTGGTCATTTACTGTGGACGGTTTTAAATCTCATCCAGTTTCACCATTGGATATTTTATGATCTCATTTTTTTTTTCTCCCTGGTTTATGGGTATTATAATTTTTTTATGTCAATGTTACTGATGAGATGACGACAGCTGATGTTGTCACTACAAGCTAATGTAGCAGCACTATAAGATTTTTTTCATTCAGCCTCCAGACAGCATTGATCAGGTTACAGAATTTTGTCAGTAGAAATTTCATTTACTGGGTTAGTGAGACTCTTTTTCTGGTTTACACTTCATCAGTCTCATAAACCGAAAGTTCATTTTGGTCAGTAAATAGGGCTGGATCATATCCTGATATATTTTATCTGAATGGCAATGAGATATATGACACAATATATGATGCGAAAAACACATTTAAAAAAAAAGAAAACATGAAATCCTATATTTAAAGCTATTGAAATTTGATTTTTTTACACACATTATGCCTCCTCCATACTATGCGCATGAAAGGGTGAATGGGGCAAAGGGGAGCAGAGTAGAGCAGAAGCTGCGAGCAGGGTCAGAACACAGTGAGAGAGCAGAAAAAAGATTTCCATAAGATTGAAACAGAATGTTTAAAAACTCACCTCAACCCATATCTCACTGTTTTTATCCCCATAATTATATAAATATCAATATATCACCCAGTCCTAACTGTAAATCAATCATTCATTTAAGTTACTGCAAAAACACTGATTGTACTGAATGTTAATCTGAAGTGTTTAAGAGTTTTTACTCCTCTATAATGTTCAACGGTGTTTAATTCTTTTAATTTGGTCTGATGTCAAGAAATGACCCAAACATGGCAGCAATAATAAAACAGTAAATCAATAAATTGGTTTTATATTTTAAGAAATTAAGAAAGACAGAAGACAGAAGCATTTCAAATAATGAGGAAAGTCAGTTATTCATAGAATTCAGTAAGAATGTTATTTTAAGCAAATTCAAATGAAACCAATTAAATAAATCAGATTTTTCAAACTTAAATCACAGTAAAACACAATTGCAAATCTGACTGTTTGAAAGGTTTGAAGGTTCCAGAAAATGGCTGTGGTTTCAAATGTATGAGTAATAAATAATAAATACTGAATTACGCCTCACACCCCAGCAGGTCCGGAGGTTTCGAGTGCAAACCAGGCAGTGTTTGGTCTGATCTGGCCTCTTATGTGGCCACACCCATTGCAGAGCATTGCAGAGACCCTCACTATTGCCCAGACACAGCTGCAGCATCTTCAGCAGACACTGTGGCTTCCTCTCTCTTTATACGGCCTTCCGTCTGAGCAGCTGTCCTCCAACCCTACGAGTGCTTCATTTATCACTGCAAAAATGACCCGAGCCAGAGATGTCCTCTGAAATCTACTTGAAATATCTAATATTCCTCATTTTGAGTATATTTGATCATACATCTGGATGATTTTATATATTTAAAATCCTTTTATATGCAGAAAGGGTTTTATTCTATTGGCAGATGATGGCTTGTTTATAGTATAATTTCCTAAAATAGGTAAAATTATCTGACACTGGAATAAACAGCTGCAGATACAGATTTAAGTCAAATAATCTAAATTATACACATGATAAACATGTTTTTACGTGCTAAGTTATTTATGAATGATTTTTTTGTACGGCTCAGCTCACTCTCCTTTACATCCATGTTTTCAACATGTTCTACCTTGGAACAGAGGGAACTAGGGCTGCGCTGAGCCAGTCTGCCAGCCAACCAAGCAGACGCAAATGTATTCAGAACATTTAGGACCCTGGATTAATCGAATTATAATTTAATCATCTGATCAAACAGCAATTAGCATAATCACTTCTGGGGAAAGGATGACAGAGAAGAGGAAGCAACATATAATAAACCTCAGGCAACTGATGCTCTAATGAGACATTTAACTGCGAAAGCACATTAAAAAGTAACGTTCCCGGGGTCCTGACAGATGCTTGGTGTTTACTGAAGAATGCCTGTAGAACCCTGCTTACTGGAACTCTTCAAGGAAATCAATGGCATTCCTGGGTTGTATTTCCTAATTAAATCATCAGAAGTGTAAGAACTGACATGTGTATAAACCAAAGCATTTATATTAATCCTCCATTTAACTGACAGGTGTAGGGATGGGCGATATGGACAAAAACAATTTCCAAATATATTTTAGCTAATGACAATATACAATATATGATATACAACATGATATATGATGGGAAAAATAAAATGTGAAAAAATTTGCATTAAACAACACATTAAACTTTTTGCTATATTTAAACAGCATTATATTTAAATTGAAATTTGATCTTCATTTCTTCTTTATACACACTAAGTCTTATACCCCCTGTTAGGGGAGCAGAGTATAGGATGAGCTGAGAACAGGGGATTAGAAAAAGGTTTCCACTAGAAACAGAAGATACATTATTTAAAAACCTCAGTCCATATCCCACATTGTTTACATTTTGATATCATTATAAATATTAATATATCGCCCAGCCATAACCCTGCTTGATCCTGGTGAACCAACAAAAACAAAAAAAAATGTTCAGTCTCAAAGACTGAACAAGGCAAAATAGAGGGCAACCAACCAGAACAGAGGTCAGTGTGTATAATATAAATTTATCATAACACAAAAAAAACTAAAGTCACAAAAGTCACTTAAATTAGCCAGGATGAAGACAATGATGACTACTGTAAATTAATCCCACACATCCAGTATAACTACAATAAAAAAGTGGAATATGAATACATTAATATAAATCTTTGCTCACACTGACAATGCCAATTCAATGTGCATTCTTTCAAAATGATGATATATAGCTGATTTATATATATATATATATATATATATATATATATATATATATATAAGATTACAAAATATTAACAATACTAAAGTATTCCTCAGATTAGGAATACATTCTGCCTGTCCTCTGTAGTCTCTAATTCACCACAGAGCCATAAACAACAGATTTTTAAAAACAGATTCTGGATTCCTCATCCATCTCCTGCAGTCTACTGAGTGCTTAAAAATAAATCACAAATTTGAGAACACAAACCAAAGCCATTTGTCACTCTGTCTATCCAGAGCAGGTCTAAAACAGATGCCTTAGCCTACTTACTATTCCTACTGAACCGGATCTGTAAGAATAATACCCACAGAGCAGCTTTTCTGAGGTGAACCTAAAACACCAGAGACGCTACACCTTTCAACTATGGGTTCCCGAACTTTAAAGAAAAACCCTAAAGAGTGTCTACATGGATGTATGGATCCTAAGGGAACCGTTCTCTGTAGTTCTTCTGTAACATCAATCTGTAACACTCTTACTGTATGCTACATTTTCTTTCACTTTATGATTCAGAATTAACATATATGATCAGGAATTTATGATTTATGAAGGGTTTATTGATACTGAATCCAGTATGAATCTTCTCAAACTAATGTGGTGATCTGGCCAAAGTTGGGAATTACTACAGACAGCAGTAAATTACAGCAGGAGTCTGGTTGTTTGACGATAAATGACATGGTTGATTATTCAACAGTTTGCTGGAGTGGTGTAAAGAATGCTTTAATATATATAGATTATAGAATTATAGAATTTGTATAGACAAAGGCCCATGTTTTGAGTACAAATTTGTAAATTAGTGTAATGATTCACAGTGTTTAAAGAAGCTCAACTTTACCATTGAAAACTGAATTTCAGAATCTCTCTGATATTGTCTGTTGGGTTACTGCTACGAAATCAAGTGACTATTACTTTGCTCTGTGACAAATGCACCACCCAGTTTCATAGAATACCAATACCAGTGTATACATCGGTGTATATATCAGCGTATATATCAGCGTATATATACGTCAGGGTATATATCAATGAATATATATGACATTTGTTTAAAAAGTATTCATAATAAATCTTACACTAATATAAAGCAGTCCCCTTGGCCTGATACACACTTCTCCCAATGGTTCTACTACTGTTAGAACTGGAGCTGGAACAACTCTTTTGAGATGGACCACAGCTGGACCATCGCATTCTGCATGATGTCTTCTCTGGACTGAAATCTGGTGCCTTGTAGAGGCATTTTCAGCTTTAGGGATAAGCCAGATGTCACACAGATCCGTGTCAGGAGAGTAGTGAGCCTGACGAAGCACAGGTGTGTGTTTGGCCAGGAAACTCTGTATCAAATGTGAAGAATGGGTGGGTGCATTATTGTGATGGAGCTTCAAATTGCCCGCAGCCCACAGGTCCAGCCAATTTGCAGATTTCCATTTCCACTTGGGAATCACCAAGCTTTACACAAAATTTAATGCAGTAGCGTGGTTCTATATCAGCATCATCATCACAATGTAAGCATGTGTAATAGTTACATTACAGGGCATATTATATAATTTATAGAAAATGTCATTAACATTACAACTATTTTGCTGCATGAATCAAAAGGAATATTTGAGCTTTTCATGACAAATATACTAAGGGCAGAGTAGATCTGCCCAATACCACTTATTTAACTCCAGTCTTCACTTTAAGGCACTGGTTCTCATACTTCTTAGGCCACACACAACCCCTGATGACGCTAAAATGTCTAAGCACCACTTAGATGTAACAGGAACACACATTCCATCCACACACCTGCATCTGCAATCTGCAAGCTAGTATAGTATGATGTTTTGATTATTGTTTCTGCTCAGTGCAGTAGGCCTACTGAGACATCTTAGAACACTTGAGACAGAGGAGTACAGTGTAGTGGACTGTGGTGTCTACATGATATCCCCTTGAATCACAGGGTAATTATTCTTCTTTAATCAAATAAAATCAAGTTTATTGTCACATCACATTATTAGTAAGTGAAAAAATTAGGGAAGTCCTCACACTAGAATGAGCCATGCTCTGCGCCATCTTGGAGCAATATGCAGAATATACAATAATCCTAATGCAGAAACTACTGTGAATTACCTGGTAACTAGTTGGTTTAATATATGGAGTTCAACAGGGTTCTGTTGTAGAAGAACTGAAAAACTGAAGTGTGGTTTTACATACAGGCGCTAATGAGTTAAGGACTTAATTCACAGAAATGTAATGTTATGAACATTACAGGTGAAATATTTCCGTGCATGCAGCAGATATACAGATATGAACTGCTTTGAGAACCACTGCTTTAAAGAGTGCATTAATATTGTGACATCTTGGATCATTGATTCCTGGTGATCTCTAATGAAAACTCCTGTTTTTTTACGATTGCAATATAAAACACAGAAGAAAAAAACTATTGATTTATGAGTGAAATGTTGTTCTTTTTGTTATTTTGGTAAGCTGAAATGTTTTTATGGCATTGCTTTAAAGGTCTGTTATTGGCTAGATAAATAAGTAACTGCTAGATCAGTCAGAATCAGAAGAAATAAAATCTTAAAAAAGTCTAAACTAACAACATTTGCAGTGATGGGGAAAGTATCTCATTATTTCTAAAAAAAAATCTGTCCAATATACAAAAACCACATGGACAAACCCAGCAGAGTGTCACACAAATGTTTCAATAATTGATTTTAATCCAATTAGACCTCCTAAACCCTCACGTGCAGCACCTGAATGAGGCCATGGTCAGCAGCCTGACGCTAACTGGAGAGGATCTTTAAATAGACAGTAGAGGATTGAAGGGTGTAAGTCTTTCAAGAGCACCTCACAAACTCGAACAGATGGGCCCTTAATCAGCACACCGTCTTAATTGCCCCCAATAGATTAACTCCCACTAAATGCACTTCCCAGCATTCAGACTGAGCCAAATGAGTCCTCATGTTTTTCTACCTTCGACTCGTCAGAGTTTTTTCTTTAGTAATACAAAAACATGCTCCATAATAATCTGATTATTGACAGATATTTTACCTGCTCAACCCAAACCCTCTGTAATCTCATCAGCAGAACGGCTGCTGCCCACACTGTCTAATCTCTGATAACAAAGAGGATATGTTTTTAGATCGGGATTAAGACTGGTGTAAGATTATAATCCTTTGTGTCCTGCTTCGCTCCTGTTTTTATAGGCAGCGATTAGAACATTACAGGCTCCAGTCTGAGGCAGGTCCCTCCGTGCTCAGAGCTGTGCTGTTTAATTGCATGTGTTCAAATTTGAATAGTCTTTGCCTAAAGGGCTTCTGGATATAGGAGGGTAGAGCAAATTCCCCAATCTCCCAAAAATGATGTGTCTATCAAAACAGGCATGAATATATTTATTGTTGGAAATATAAAACAGCTTGGTAAGCTCTGTGCCCTGAAGTTAAACAGCCGTGAGATAAAACATTCATTATTACAATTCTTCATTTTTAAAATAAACATCTCAATTAAAACACAGGAGTTCGTTAAATATTGACAATGACTGAAAGTGTACTTTGCATTCAGTATTTCAGTAAATTCAGTAATTCAGTAATTTAGGCTTGGCCGGTGAGATTATACCCATTATCATCTCTGTCACCAGGCGAGGCAGTGCTGATATAAGCTGTACCCTTACACTGCACTTCCGGGGTCATTCTCTCTCTGGCCTTATTTGATGGAATACCATGGCCACAGCCCTCGTAATGGAGGTTTCCATAGAGACAGGCCAAGGAAATGTGCTTCCAGAGATCTAGAAATTTCTAGACAGAAATTTGCTTTGAAAGGATTAAAAGACAGATTTCAGCTGCAAGGCTGATCAACACAATCACACTTTATAAAACATCAAACACATAATAATAACAATTAAAAATGTTCCTCCTAATCTGAGGAGCTGTCGGGTTATTACAGTAAAATAATTCTGATTTATAATCAATGAGAATTGAGAGCACATTAAACCTGCACTGTGTAATTTGTGGGAGGGGGCTGCAATAATGCCCTGCTTACAGGGAGTAGGAAAAAGACATCAAAGCACAAGGTACACAACAATGTACAGAATGTACAAATGGATGAAGGCTTCGCCATCTCTCAGCCTGCTGTCTGAACCTGATGAATGATGTGTCCTTCTTGGTCTGTTGTCAGACTTTTCAGCAGATGCAGGAATAACTATTATTTGCATAAAAAATTATATATATATATATATATATATATATATATATATATATATATATATATGTGTGTGTGTGTGTGTGTGTGTGTGTGTGTCTGTGAGAGAGAGAGAGCGAAAGAGAGAGAGAGCGAGCAAGAGAGAGAGAGCAGGTGTATTTCTAACACAATAGCACAACACAACTGCCCCAAAATGACAGCCGTTCAACACGTCCACAAGCATCACTTTCCCGCTTATCAAAAACACAATTTCAAATTTAATCCCCCAAACTGATTGTCCCCCCCATTGATTTTCTAATAGCTGTCCATCAACACTGTCTGCCTGTCTGTCTGTCCGTCTGCAGCTTCTCAAGGAGCATGTTATTGTTTTCCTCATCCTCCTTCATTCTGGGTTTTTCTCCCTCCATTCCTCTCTCCTGCGTACACACCCTGCCATGTTTTCGCCAACTGACCGTCGTGTTGAGTCGTGAAAATGTGTTTTTAAAAATCCATTTTTTCACCAGTATGTATTTCACTGCAGTCTAAATCTCTATAGGAAATGAATCACCGAGTTCTGAATGTTCTTCACATGTTTATACACACATGCCCAGGTATGAGTGCAGGGACACTCGCGCATGCACACACACACGCACACACACACACACACACACACACACACACACACACACACACTGCTACATCCACTGCTACACAACCCCTACCCTGAATCCCTGCTGTAGAAACCTGTTTTGGTGCTTTCTGATCTCACTGGTCTTTAACAAATGAAATGATCTTATTTCAGCTCTGTCTGATTTATGGCCTGAATACTCTGAGTCACTGGGAGTGTCATTATCAATAATCTGCACAAGCCTTTTTAAAAGAATATTGTGATGAAATCAGATTTGTTTATCTTTTTACTGATTTACATTTCCTCATATTCTCAAAACTATTAGATTATCCCCATCTTTCCCTCTTTTTCCGAAGGTCATTTAGCTCACCAGGGGTCCCTCTTTCTGCAGCTGTTTTTTGGGGGGGGGGGGGGGGGTGTTCAAATATTTTATCCACTTTGACTTTTTAAATCATCTCAGATTCACCAGTATTAAAAATGTATTCTGGTGTCAACCTGATGTTTCAGCAGACGCAGATTTGGACGTTCATATCTAAACCCTTCACTGTTCAGAGCACCTGAATGATAGAAAAGAAATAAAATCAGGGCTCATTATTGGAGGTAAAATTATTTGAGGTGATTAAGTCCAGAATGTTATTCTCTTTGGTGGGAGGAGGATGGACCTGAAAGGGAGGGAAAGGGGGAAGGGGGGGGGGTGTTCAGCACACACACAGAAAATCCATCAATCAGTGTGGAGCCTCTGCTGGGCTCTGATAGAGGACACTAAATGCAGAAGCGGGTTCAGAACTGACGCCTCATTAAAACCAACCCCACATCTCTGTGGATGTGGGCAGGAGGGAGATGGGAGGGTAGCGCCCTTCACCATCCCAACAAGCACCAGTACTACCAGTTCGGTACAGGTTGTACAGAACTGGCCAGCACCACCAGGAGGGTTCTGGACACTGGTTGTGACAGCACTGCAATTACAGTCTGCCTTTAATAAGTTAATCAGACCAAACAAACATCAGCCCTGACCTTCACCTGCAGGAGCTGACACCACAATCCAGATTCACATTCAGATCAAAATGAGTTCAAACTGAACTGACCATTCAGGATGCTCTGGAGGAACAGGAATGCAAATATCCACATGCCCCGCTCCGTTCAATCCCCGAGCAGCGCTGCTCAATCCTCCTCAGCGCTCCTCAAACCTCCGCGCGCGTTTCCCCGTCTTTCTTTTCTTTTTTTTTTTTTTTTCCTGCGTCGTTTTTTTTGCGCTGTTTTTCAGTTTGTTTCGCTTCTCTGCTGCGTTTTCTTCTTCTTTACGACTCCGTTCACAGCCCGCGGTTCCTGCCTCTCACACTAAACGGGGGGAGAACAAAAAAAGACGGGAATTAAAAAAAAAAAAGAAAGAAAAGAAAAAAAAAAGAAACGGAAAGGAAAACTTGCAAACGAAATGAAACGAAACGAAATTTAACAAAGGAGAAGTGAAAAGGAGCGCGCGGGGAGGCGTCATGGAAGCTGGAATTCCGCGGCAGGGAGAGGATAACGGGGGGGAAAGGGGGATTAAAAGAGAACTAAAAAGAAAAGAGGAGAGGAAGAAGAGGAGGAAGGAGAGCGCGCGGAGTTGAGGCGGAGGAGGAGGAGGAGGAGGAGGAGCGGTCGGTGCAGCGCGAGCGGGTTTACAGCAGCGCCTCTCGCCGTCCAGCGCATCTTCAGCGCTCAGCCTCCCTCACACACAGCCGGCCAGTCAACCCTCCACACACACACACACACACACACACACACACACATACACACACACACACACACCTCACACCCCTCCCTCCACCGCCCCGCAGCCTCCTCAACTCCCCCGCCTTAAAGGAGCCAAACAAGAGGCCGCGCGCGCGCTTCCCCAGGTGATGATGATGATGATGATGCGTTAATGATGACAATTAAGTGGCTTCCTGTCTGTCCACCTGTCTGTCCACCTGTCCGTCTGTCTGCAATTCTATCTTCATATCTTACCACAACCCCTGCTGCCAGGCTTTCACATTCTACACCCTGATACTCTCAAAATTCATTGGATATAATAATACCACTATTCCCCACTAAAGTCTCTTATATATATATACTACATATTACAGAATATTTGCATTATGAACAGCAGAAGAGAATTCAACACCTTTTTTTCCAGACAAAAAGACGATTCTCATTTTCATTTAAGGTTTGTGATGACTAAATTAGACACAAAAAAACAGTGTAAAGTTCATTCACATTCCAGAAGGTCTCTAATTGTCAGCATCATCACAAAGCTGACCTTAAGATAAGACTGCGTGTCTGTAGGGTTCATGGGGACACCACACTTAGAGATCTTAATCTGGCACCTCAACACATGAGCAGTTGGGCATCTTTCGTGATGGCATTTTAGTCATGTTTATTGTTTTCCACCAAAGAAAGCAGGAGAGGAGTCCTCTAAATCCAACTAATCTATACTGTATAACACCCAATTCTGAGCAGCTGGCCTTGTCTTGTCTAAGGATCACGGAAAAGAAAGATGATCATGAAGCTTTAGTGTAGTTTGTGTTGTATAGTCATGTCTCTGAGCAGCTGTGTGATGTGTAGGTGTTTAGTGTAGTTGTGTAGTCATGCATGTAGTTGTGTGGTGTGTAGTCATGTGGTGTGTAGTTCTACTGTGTAGTCATGTAGTGTGTAGTTGTTTTGTATGTAGTTGTGTTGTCTAGTCATGTGGGGTGTAGCTGTTTACTGTAGTTGTGTGGTGTGTAGTTGTTTGGCTATGTAGTTGTATAGTGTATTTGTGTGGTGTGTAGTCATGTAGTGTGTAGTTGTGTGGTGTGTAGTTATGCTGTCTAGTCATGTGGGGTGTAGCTGTTTACTATATTTGTGTGCTGTGTAGTTGTTTGGCTATGTAGTTGTGTAATTGTGTAGTGTGCAGTTGTGAAGTGTTGTTAGGGATTTCCTTCACAATCCATTCCCTGCCTTCCTGACCCTTTTATTAATAAAGTACTACAAAGGGTTTTTGTAAAGGAGGATTGTGTGAGTGTGAAGAAACTTGGAATTGGTCTCCCTGAGGAACACTTTATGGATCAAATGTTGCTTTTTTGTGTCTCAGGAGACTTGGTCTCAGACGTTTCTCCTAAATTTGCTGAGCAGCAAAAGATGTGAATGAGATGTGAGATTTCTCTCTGGGCTTGAGTTCATGATTCATTTGTCATTTAAAATGTTAGAATGAGTCAAAGTTCCTGAGTAAAGCAGTGAAGAAGCTGCAGAATTGTTCTGGACTAAAGCTCTGTATCTAAACACATTAAGTTCACTTAACTCAAACACCTGTTCAATCAGCTTCGCTGTTCATTCTGCAACCTTTTACTTTTCAAAAAGAATCATTTTACACTATAAAAATAATACAGAGTTCATATATTGATTTGATGAGAAGCTATTAAGGTGTAATCCGTAAGATGATTTGCTCTTTTTGTTGAAGGGCGGGACATTATATGTAAACAGGCAGCATGTTATGCGTTAATTATCTATCAATCAATTAGGAAGCTTCTATTCATATTTCAGCCACTGATCTGTCTCCTCATTTATAACATCTCAGATTTTACTGAAAACAATAACAACAAACAGCATTTATCTCATCCTCTGTGCTATTTTTATCTGCCTTGGGAAGACAGGGCAGCACTGTCTGGAGACATGCCCCGCCTGTTATTCACTCGAGTTGCACTGCTCATCGTAATGCAAAGATCTGATCGGCTGCTTTGCATCATGTGTGATATGTACAGTGCATGGGATTGCTCTGTGAGTTTTCTGAGCTGCTAAATCAGCCCCAAAAAAACTCAAAATGTTACACTGGTTACAATAATAAACACTGTTAAAATGTAATAGCTTCTTTATATTTCATTGGTTAAAGGGTTTTTGGGTCCAGACCCAAACCACATCCACCTATTATTGACCTTTGCTCTAAAGCTTACTTAAATACACTATAGATTGACTATAGATTAGACCTGATCAGACCTGCTCCTTTAGCTACTTACACTAAGCCTCTCCATTAAAGCCTTTTAATTATCCATATCCATTTATAAAGTTTCCTCTGTTTTAAATTCATTTCATTTGTTTCATTCCTTTGACATAAATCTGATTGTGAAGGGAATCCCTTTGTTATAACAACACAGTGTTCGTTTGCAGCCAAACACGGGTTCACCTATCAAGGCCAGAATGTGAGCCAGCTGACTCCTATAGTGGCCCAATGGGGGATCAGGTTCCCTTCTCATTGTGCTGCCCATTAGCCAAGAATAGAAAAGTCTTCTTCATAGCCATACGATCCCTTTGTTTTACTCCACACAATAGAGGTGATGGACACAAGAGCTGCATGTGTCGATCCAAATATAACACTCTACAACCTGGCAGTGTCCCATCGTAAGACTAACAGGTTCTGAGTATTACATTGCAGTGCATTTGATATCAAACAGGGCCCATTGCCATAGAAGGAATTTATTGACATTCACTATTAACCCTTAAAAATCAATTAACTATAATTACAAACTGTAATTTCATCATTAATTACATACTCAGGAACTATGTTTAAAGTGTTTTTTTCTATAAAATAAATTACAATTATATATGATTAATTAATTTGTATCAATATCAATATTTCCAACTGTTGCTAATATAATTTTGTATACATGTACAGTATTAGATCACAGTTTAATTGTGCCTTATATACAAACAAATAGAATAAGACACTTAAGTATTTTCAACTCATCACAGGAAACTGTCAGGGTCATTTTTAAAGGTCCAGTTTCTGTCTCTTCAGGAACTCCATGGTTATGGATCATTTTCCTGCTGTAGCAGCTCCTCCTCTTTCCTGCTTCAGCCTATCAGATGGTTTGACATCTGCATCCAGGATCCATATCATGTCAGTTTTTACTGAAAACGCCAGTCACCATTAGGACAGATGCAGGTGAACCTGAATACAGCATGCAGGAAAAAGATATTCTCAGTCGTTGAGGTCTTGTGAGCTAGTTTAAAGAATAAAGATTGGTTCCAGATTTCTCCTGGATGCCCCAGGAGAACACCTGATTTAACATCACTAAGCACTGATTTACTAAGTGCTTAGTGGATAAGAATTGGCTAAGAAGTATAAATAATACGGTGGTCCCGTGAGGAAAGGTTTGGAGATGGATTAATGAACACAGTGATAGAGAACCACCACTTTCACACATTTCACCACTCACCATTTAAGATCTTAAGGGTCTTATATATTTTACAAGAGTCTATAGCCTTTGCAGAGTGATATATATATATATATATATATATATATATATATATATGTGTGTGTGTGTGTGTGTGTGTGTGTGTGTGTGTGTCTGTGTTTATACATTTTAACACCTCAATGCTCTGTCCTCTCCAGGCTCTTCCCTGGTGTGACCTGCCACACTACAGCACACACCACATCCCTGGAAGCCGCATTCTCATTCCCCTCCCTTCAGTTGCTAGCCAGAGCTAGCCACTAGCTGTTACTGGCCCCACCCTGCTACTGCAACCGCTGCCTGTCTGCCATTGGCTCGCCAGAAGGCATGGAGTAGCATATATCTGTAGCCAACCTTGAAGTGCTAAACTAGGACATAGAGGGGCGAGGGATGTGAGTAGAGGAGGGAGGGCTGTGAAAAGAGAAAGAGAGAGAGGAACAGAGGTGGTGGGGAGAGAGAGAGAATATAAAGAGAGAGAGAGAGAGAGAGAGAGAGAGAGAGAGAGAGAGAGAGAGAGAATGGTTGCGAGTGGGTGTGAATGTGGAAGGGGTGGGGTAGAACAGAGCTGCATGGTGTTCCGCTGTATCCTCTATGGAGCAGATTTCTCTCTCTGTGTCCCACTATCACACAAACACCAGCTCACCTGAATCTATTCACCAACACCAGGTATCTAACTGACCTAAAATTATGTGTAAGGTGACAGCACATATGTAGCCACAGGGGTACATATTCGGCTACAGCAGGATTATGGAATATCAAATATTTACTAAAAACATTTTGAAGAAAAAACTGTGTTGAATCTATTTCATACGTGTATATCACTGGAAATCATTTTCATATCAATAATTAATTATAATAACATGACTTTACTTATTTATGACAATAACTGTGTTAAATATGCTTTGCAGATGTTATTCATAGCAGTGCTGCTTTCAGGTAAATATATTTAAACGGTCACTCATGCTCTGAAAACTGGAAATCAGTCATACATGAATCTATGTCAGTACTGGTAATCAGTACTGGTTATGAGTACTGGTCTAGTTGGTCCAGTCTGTTAATAAATGTAAAAAAGGTGAGTCAGATATGGCTCGTGAATCTGACTCCTCAGCTTTCACAACTCAATTTGATTCAGGGGCGCAGCGTTGCCTAGTAACCACGGCACACAACTGACCTTATCTCCTGTGGTCATAAAAATGTATGAAGTCCCCCCCGCACCCCACCACCCCCCTTTCTTTATCTCGCTCCTCTCTGCTCACAATCGCTCGCTCGCATCCAAGAGCACAGAGCACCATGCATTTCCTTATCCCCTGCCACAGCAGTGTGTGTGTGTGTGTGTGTGTGTGTGTGTGTGTGTGTGTGTGTGTGTGTGTGTGTGTGTTTGCCTGGGAGCTCCCTTGTTTCATTACCGTGCTGTTATCTGAACACAGCTTCACAACACACACTGGTGGGCAGGAGGTAGTAAGGGATGCAGATCACATGGTTTAAATCTGAGAGTGAGAGAGAGAGAGAGAGAGAGAGAGAGAGAGAGAGAGAGAGAGAGAGAATGAGAGACAGAGAAACCGAGACAGAGCTGCTGAAACACTCAGCTCAGCAGAGAGCTGCATCATTATTGGATTGGCCTTGACAGTAATAATTTTGGCACAATCCATTCTGCTTGTGTGTGTGTGTGTGTGGGGGGTGCTTGGAAGAGTGCGGAGCAGAGTATTCAATAACACCTGACACTACATTCCCATAATCCTCTGCACAAAGGCAGTGTTAAAGCTCAGCTTCAGCTTCAGTCTAACCCTTAGCATTGGTCCACAGTCCTGGTTGTCAGTGCTGGTCCTCAGTGCTAGTCCTCAGTCCTGGTCCTCAGTGCTGGTCCTCAGTCCTGGTCTTCAGTGCTGATCCTCAGTCCTCAGTGCTAGTCCTGAGTCCTGATCATCAGCACTTGTCCTCAGTCCCAGTTCTCAGATCTGGTCCTTAGTGCTGGTCCTTTTTTAAAGTATTTTTTATATTTATGTGCACTGAGAGATGTTGGACTGAATAATTTCTGAAAAGGTTTTGTGTAACTGATCTAGCTGTGCTGTAATAATATACGCTGACTTGTTTGTGTTGTTTATACAATTTCCTTATATTAAGGTTTCACCATTCCCATTGGCTCTTGGCCCCACCTATTTGCATAACATTCTGCTAAATGTGCTACCGTGTTTTGTGAAAATAGGACAATGCAAATTTCAAATGTAAGATTTTATGACTATAAAACAGAACTTACTCATAATGAAATATTTAGAGATTTATCATATATGTTCTCATATGTTTCTTTATGTGAATGTATGGAAATATATTTTTTCATGTGTGTGTGAGAGATGTAGCGTTATGTAGACTAAATACTGTTTTCAGACCCAAAGGTAAAATAGCATAGCTGTGGGAAGTATAGTAATGAAGCAAAAAAATGAATTCAAATAACTCAACAATTAAAATAAATACTTTCTCTGTGAATTTTATGGGAAAGGAGGGTAAGGTTAACTTACTATTGCAGAAAGCACACTGAAAGGACAGTTAAAAAGGTCAAATTTTACAGTAACGTTTACATTTTACAGTAGATATTACAGTTGTTGGCAAGCAACCATTATTTACAACCATATTCACACTCATATTCCCTGTAGTTTTGGGTAAAACAAGCAATTTGTCCAACAAAATTACACTTTTGCTGTTCCTAATCTAGCGAGTGTGCCCCCAAGTGGTAAAAAAAGTCAGTTCAGTTGCATCTGAAACTTGGCCCAAACTGAAGAAATAGAGAGGATTTCCTCTTATACATAGTTGGCAGCAACCTTTCAAATGTTAAGCCTCTCCTTAGTTGCATTGTCAACTATGTAGCAGAGAAGCCTCTGATTGGCTGCTTACTCCCTTCCTCACTCCTCAATCAGCCCCACCTCCACATCTCTACTCAAATCATTTAAACTATGCTGCTCTTCCTCCATGAACCTGTACAACCACTGCAAGTTAACCAGTTATTTCAGATTAATCTTTAAACACACACTCAGAGAAAACTGCACTCAGCACCAATTTAGCAGCCGTGCCAATATCACACACAGTGGGGCAGCAAGACCCCTCAGGAGAAGCCATAAACATTCAGATGAGTGCACTGAATTAACAAATTAAGAGATACAAGGGGAGAGGAAGGGGGGTAGAGAGAGAATTATACAGAGAGAGAGAGAGAGAGAGAGAGAGAGAGAGAGAGCTATCTGCAGACTCTCTCTCTCTCTCTCTCTCTCTCTCTCTCTCTCTCTGTATGACTTGGCTCATAACCCTCTGTGCTCTGTAGAGAAGCTTCTGTGGAGCCTCTGAGAATCTGTTGGATTTGGACAGCTGTTCTGTTCACCAGCGGCACTGCAGGAAAAGATCTCTACAGCAAAAACATCTTAATTGTTGGAAATATATGCAATATTAAACAAATTGACATACTGTACAGGGTTCATATAATGATAAACAAATCACATTTTATTTATAATAAAAGAGCTTTTTTTAGTATGTGAACATCAGCATTTAACATGTCCAACAACCCTGTCCAGGGGCTCTTATTTCAGTTTATCTGTTGGACCCGCAAAAATATTCTTAATATGCTTTTTGGATAATTCATATTATACTCATTGAAAAATAATAACACACCATCTTTAAACTCTGAACCATTAAGCAATTGCCAGAATACTCTACAAAACTGAAGCATATATTTTGCCTTCTGACCGATTATTAAGTAAAATAAATTAAATTACACTTTGCATATATATTTGTTTATTTCTATCATATTTGATATTATCAGGAAATCTGTATGTATTTTTTCTGGTATATGCAGTGTATTGATCATCCACTAGGGACAGAAAATGTTTTCTTATTTATATAATGGATTATAACTTATTTAACTGATTATTGTTAGTAATGATATTTAATTATCACACTCATGTTGCAGAATCTCAAATGTATATGGAATATGATACACTTTTTACACCAGAGAAAAAACGAAATTGTCGAAGGAAGGGGGTCTCTGGCACTACGATTAAGAAGCACTGATATTTATCACTGATTTACATTCAAGCATCAGCAGTAAAAATAAATAAAAGAAAATTGTAGAAATTTTGGTAAGTTGAACAAATACAGCTTCAGCATGTACAAGAAACATGATTCAAGCTCAAAAGGTTGAGCTGGAAAAGAAGCTTTGGAAAGAAAACATGTACAACTACACCCCATCCCACCAATCCTAGCCCCCCAATCCCAGCCCCCCACTACACAAACCTCTCCCCAACCTCTACCTCCTTTAATCCCAGATTGTCCAGCTCTTCTTGTTTGCCTGTAATTACACAATATCCAATATTGCTCAGAAGATACTAACAGATGCGCCACGTCTAAGACCAGCATTACAGACTTAGAGATGCTCTAGTAATTTAGCTGGTACACGCCTGCTGATTAAATGTGTGGAGAAGAGGCTGGTGTGGATGTGTGTAAGAAAGGTCCAACAGGTGGAGCTTCATAAGCAACTAAATGGTTCTTCGTTTAAGAGAAGAACTTGGTCCTTTAAAGAAGCATTTTGTAATTGGTTCAGCTACACCATGTTTGGAATGATTGATGGATTATACTGGATCATAATAAATTATTAATATTATTGTAATAATCATGATTATTTTCAGTTGTATTAAACAGTTTATTTAACTACTGTGTAATCCTGGGAGTCCAAAATCTGCTCCTGGGTGCTTAATTGCACCAGAGCCACCCAGGCAATTACAACAAAATCCTAGATCAGATTTTTATTCTTTGGTCCTGGATCACCCACCTCCAGTCCTGTAACTCCACTGCCCTGAAGACTCCTGATCCAGTGCACTTACCTGTAAAACACAAGTCCTAATGAGAGTTTCATTATCTGCATTAGTCAGATGAAGAAACGATGACAGCCTGTTTATGTTCTGATGGAGAATCAGGATGTCAACATCCACTAGAAATGACCATCAGTAGAACGACAGAACATCCCAGTCTGTGGAGTAAACATTATTACAAAACTGGTTTCTGCAATTCTCTATTCTGCAAAAAAATAACATTAAATAATATTATATTATATATTAATATAATATTAATGTTAAATATTTTAAATAATATTAAATATTATTGTTTTAATAATATTAAATCAAATGAAATAAACTTGATTTAATATTATAAAAAGGATTCCAGTCCTAAATGCATGATATGCACCCACCTGCCACATAATATCTGAATTCAATATTAATGCACCTCTGTTTGTTATCCAGTCCTTCCTTGCACTGACCAATGACTGTATACTAAAGATGGACGATGTGGTCCTATTCCCTTCCATTCTATAAAAATGAAGCCAAAATTCTCCATCATGTTGTCTAATTTGCAATTAGAGTCTGCGTAGTAGAGGCCAGAGGCGGAGACAAACTCCCTCCTCATTTGGTAAGACCCGCCCACAGACGCTCAGATCCAATTGTTTCTGGTGACAAGCCTGTCAATCACTTAAACATAAGCCCGCCTTCTTATGAATGAAGCTGAATGGCTGAATCGGGAAAAGGTGCCAACATCAGCAAAGAGAAAACTAACTTGGAATTAGAGAGTGTGGATGGAAATACAGTATAGAGGAGAAAAATGTAATTAATGGAAGTGGGCGGGGCTAAGCTTCATACCGCAACCATCCAGCAGAGGTGCTAGAGCAGGGATGGCTTCACAATAGAGAGATGATTCACTGTCCAGTTTTAATATACTGTCACTGACACTGACTTATCACATTGTTATCTAAGCCGAAATGTACAAACATGGTTGAACAGTATTTCGGTCATGTACTATTAATGGAAATGTCCACATTAAAATGAACAATAATTCTAATCATTCAGTGGGTGTTTCATCCGAGAAATCACATAATCATGTCCAACTTCTCTGATTAGAATGTTTAGCTAGCTGGTAGAGGAATCGGGTCTACGAATATTATTCACATAAGTTGTTTAGCTAATATTTTAGGTAGCTAACCTATTTAAATAGTTTCACATTTTTCTGTAGCCTTTTGTGTTTAATTCACCCCAAACAGCGTGATGTCAAGAGAGAAATAAACAACTACAGACTGTGTTGAAAAACTACAGCTACTCAGCCAGCTTTTTGAGCTAAACACTAAAAATATTGTCCCTGTTTCCTTTAGAATAAGAGTCCCTTCATTAACAGGACAAACTACTAATTTCTACTGAAAAAGAAACAAACAAAAACAATACAAACAAAAAAAATGCACAAACATTTATTTTCATAGACACTTGAGACCACATTATTAAACACCCTTTCCCGTGATAACCTCTTGTGGTTTATTTCTTTATAAAAGTTGTCCAAACTGACATGCCTCCTTTACAGGAATGGGTCTTTAAGGAACTGCACACTTCTGTACTGGAAGATGTTTGGGGACTTTTATATTTAAAGGTTGTGATTTTGAATTACTTCATCAACATATGACAGATTAACTGCATATTTAAAGACAGATAATGCTCATTAACACCTGTCAAGACTGAAATGAAATATTAAATAATTGCCAATTGTTTTGTGTGTGTTCATTTGACCATGTGAACAATTACTTAAAAAAAGAAATCACTCTGCATGTAGGATGTTTATTTTGTATTACAGTTGATTCACTGTGCATGGCAGTTTTTAAAAACTAAAACAACAATATTAAAAAGCAGTTTTGCCCCATAATTTGAGCTACCGTAGGCATCTGTATGTACCTTTTTATTGGTGCAGTACACAGACCACAGTCCACTAGGGGGCACTAGAAAACAACTAATCAGTGCCTTCTGAAGTTCCTGATTGGCTGAATGGGGTGTGTCAGTTTTGGGTTGGAGTTTATTTAGATATAATTTAATAATTATTTTATAAAGTTATGACACATTGCAGAGGTTTGATATGATTGGTTTTGAAGGGATAAACTAACAAAACATGCTAGTCTGCTAGTTCCTCCTCTTGCACTTCATGTCTTGGTCCACTCAGAGTCCTGTGCAGAGCAGGAAGTGATGTCAAGTGATTTGCACAATAAACATGTGTAGTTGATTCTGCTAAATTGGTTTAATTGACTGCTCTGTGCAGACAGGCCTTCCAAGGGCAGACACAAAGATGTAGGTGTCTGCCCTCTTCTGGCCATGTGGGGAACCTAAGGAATGGTGGTGTGACAATGTTGGGTGTCAAGTTATTTGAGATGTCAGTGTTATTGTGAGAAATCTTCACAGTTATACTGATATTATCCATTTTTCTCTTTATACATTTTACATCACTGTAAGAATGTTCAGCTTTAAAAACCTGTTTGTTTGTCCCAGCTCCAGAAAACCTGAATATCCATTACAGGACTGTGCGTGATTTAGACTCTGTAGAGACAGTCGACTGCCAAACAGGGTTTCCGATGTAACTCACTCTGGATCAGAGAAGAGCCATGTGATAGTACTGTACATGTGAATGCAAGGTGATTGGCATTATCATGTCACAGAACATCAGAGGTAGTGAAAAGATTACCTGCATCAAGAGAAATTCCAACTAGCACAACTGGCCCAGTTCTGCACAGCCAACCTGAAGACCACTGCAATGACTCCAGATATTAAACAACAGATCAGCGCTCCATTCAGAAAGCGTCCTTCAATTATACTATATACTGTATATATAAATGAAAATTCAATAATTATAATTCTGCATTTCCTGAGATTACCCACATCAGCATTCAGCACAATGGTTTAAAAATGAGGATACATGCAATTTATTCTCCAACAATAATATTTATATCTTTGGCAGCCAGAATCCGAGAGAGCACAATTGGCCATGCTCTCTCAGTACTTAGATGCGTAGATGGCGCTCTCTCCCCACATTGCAATTAGAGAGATGCTGGTCAGCACAGGCATCCTTTAGCTGTTGTCAGAGCTGGTTGGTGCAGAATTTGTTGGTGCTTTCCTCTGAGCATGCAATGGTGACAGTTTGGAAAAGAGGTGGTGGCTGATCTTCACCCTCCTAGTGTTGAGAGCATCATGTGATCGGGGTGAGTTGAGTAGAGGGTTGAGTAATTTGCATTATCAAAAAAAAGGTTGGAATAGAATAATAAAATGTATTAAAATAAATAATAAAATAAAATAAAATTTATATCTGTTCATATATGTTCATATTTACAATTGCTACAAGTTTATATCTGAATACACTTGGAGTTTTTTTTATAGTAGCAATTTTTAAGTTTTACAATTCTATAAATGGCCCAAAGCTTCAGTGACAATATCATTTTTTTATATTTCAGCATCCATAACCCAGATAATATGGAAGCACTTACAACAATGACATCCCATTCTAATAAATATGACATTTTATTCAATAAATGTAAAATCATCTATGGTTTATACTTTATTTAGTAATTAATGTTATACTTTTTGTTTGTGAAATGTAACTATTTTCTATGATATAAACAATTCAGGGAAGATTATTGTACAAAATCTATTTCTAAAAACTCATATTCATATTCTGTAACAATTAGGGCAGGTGATACAGATAAAATCCAATGATACCTTCTGAATGGATCATGTTGATTTTATCACTAATAAAGTTAATGAGCTCATACTGAGTGCTGCTGCTCAGAGCTAAATCAGGGTCTAATGAACCCACTATCTATTATAAGCATTATAATATATTATAAGCCAGATCATGTTATTGATTTCCTAAAAATAAACTCTCATCTACTACCGAGACTGAGTTCTTCACATTGTAGAGAATAATTACTGTGTATTGGATCATTTTAACATGTTTCAAACAAACAAACATATATGCTTTGTGCAAAAGGAATGGCACAATAAATTGTTGCTGTCCAAAGAAATGAATTTTTTGTTTTCTCCATGGTTTGAACACTAAAAATCACTGGCTCTAAAAATCACTGTCAACTACTGTAACATTACATATATGTGATTATATACAGTGTTAAAATCTAAAGAAAATAAAACCGGTTTATAATTTGAAAGCATAATGAACCACACAGAAACAAAACTCAACTTTTAATATAAAATTGTTTTTGCCTTTTATTTTATAATTCTGACAATGCAAACATTAGAGTTAAGGCCTGAACAAAATATTATATATATATGTGGCTGCTGCCAACCCCTCCCACCAATGAAGCAACACCCCTTTTACAAACACAGGCTATCTAGAACTGGAAATGCAAATGAGGAATTCTTTGGACTTTGGAGAATTGTTGCTCTCAGTTCCTGCAGCAGCAGGTATTTGATAACCCTCTGTTAATATATAATACAGTAGGTTAATAATCCCCCTCAGTGGGTTTCCACTGCAGGCATCTGGCTCTGTCTGATTCCAGGGAAACCTGCAGCTGCTGCTCCTGAGGGACTGTTTGCTGATCGTCACATCCGTCAGGAGTGTTTTTAGTTGGAGGATCAGGAAGTTCTTGACAGCTCAGAAGTGTAGGAACTCCAGATTCTGCAGTTTGCTGCGAGTTTCTGCAGATTCGCTGTTCCTGCCTGTAGAACCTGCTCAGTGCTCAGATGAGTTGAAGATGGGCGAGTCAACACCAGAACTCTGCTGGTTGGTCCGGGACTGATATTCCAGGACTGATATTCCTCAGATGAGGACGTGTTCCCTGGAGAAGCTGTGAAACAAGCTGGGAGAGATGCTGCTGGTCCGGGGCTCTCTGCTCCTGCTCTGCTTCTGGACGGCGAACTGCTTCTACAAGATCCCGCTGATGGCCTTCTCCTCGGGCAGGTTCAGCTCCTCAGCGGTGGATCTGGAGCTCAGAGCTTCCGACTCGAACCAAACAGCTTCCAGAAACAGCCTGTCTCTGGCCTCAGATCCAGCTGGAATTGTGAACTTCTTGGACATGGTGAATAATCTGAGAGGAGACTCTGGGAGGGGATATTATATGGAGATGGTCATCGGGACACCAGGACAAACGGTATGAGCTGCTACAGAACTGACACCTGGAACTTCAGCGCACTAATCATAGGAGGGAAATCCCGGTCCAGACCGTAAACTCTGCTCCGGGTTTTGGCTCCGGCCGGCTGAGCGGCCCTGCCGCGACTCGGATTTACACAGCGGCCCAGCCCGCCGGAACCAAAACCTGGAGCGGAGTTTTCCGTCCGGACCCGGATCAAATAACTTAAAAAAAGAAAACAGAAGGTTACAGAGTAATTTACGGGCAAATGATATTAATACAAAGAAGAAAACGCATTAAAGCAGAATGAAACGGACAAATAAACGTGAAAAGACAACGAAAAAGGATAAAAGAAAACTGACAAAAAGAGATATAAAGTGAAGCTAAATAAAATAAAATTACATTTTTTTTATTTAATAATAGTAATGGTAATAATGGAAACCTGAGAAAGATATTAATAATTATATATAATTTAAATAACTAAATTAATAAAATAAAAAAGTAAAAATAAAATAAATACACATAATAAAAATGATGTCAAACCGTTACAGACATGACCTGAAATGTTCTGGTTACTGATATATAAGACCGTGTTTAAGAAATAAAATACGCAACGTGGCTTATCTAATTTACCATAACTTGTTATTGCTCATAAGTAAGGTAACTGCAGTGAGCAGTCTGGTCAGAGGGAAATCACATTTTTGATGTAAATCTGTATTTCCTCCCATTTAAACGCTGAACGTGGCTGTAGGTTGTGATTAATTATCAGCTTAAAATTTGTCTCAACATCAGACCTTTCAACAGCAGTAGAGAGTGGCGTACTGGTCGGTGATAGATACTGGGAGGACTGGTGTCTGTAGGTTGGACTTTTAGTGCCACGTTCAGCTTTTAAAAATGACCTGCTTCCTTATTTCTGACACACCTGACACTGTTTGTTTTGGTTTGGCCCAGGTGAACCATTATTAACATTAATCTCAAAGACTGAACACATTTCCATACATATGAATGTGTATGTATTATATGTATGTATTATATATGTATACTGGTAAATACACTGTATCCATAAAACTACTGGGAGACTTGCTCAAATGCTCTTTCTTCTGAAATCAAGGCTATTTAAAAGAGTTTATTATGCATTTGTTGGAGTAACTGTCTCTACTGTCTGGAGAAGACTTTCTACTAGATTCTGGAACATTGCTGTGAGGATTTGATTGCATTCAGTGAAAAGAACATTAGTGAAGTCAGGATGTTGGAAGGATCATTCCAGAGAACCCATTTCCACTGCTCCATAGCTCAATGTTGTGGTGATAGGGGATCATGTTTGTTTATCTGCTCCAGGGTGTCCTATTCTATTGGCAGTACTACTCTCCAGACTAGACTAGCTGTGTGTGCATTTGCACATCTGTGTCAGCAGTGGGTGCATCTTAAAGTACAGGACAGTGTCTGATGTGTCATCCCGCAGTACCTGGAATATATATCCTAGATTAGGATCTGGTGCTTCGGAAGGTTGTGTGATGCTTTGAAGAAACAAGGCCTGAATTGTCATGTTCAAAGGAACAATTAGAGTTATGGTTCTCCAAATAAGAACTTACAACACAGACACACACACACACACACACACACACACACACACACACAGTCTGTCTGCTGAGGGAAGATCAGCTTCAGTAGAGCATCAGTGAGTGTCAGGAAGAGTGAATTAGATGGGTGATCTGATCCTAGAACTGTGTTTGGGGGCATTAAGGCCGTGAGTGCGGCATGTGATACGAGCCACTTTCTGAATCCCCTCAGGCAGCATGGGGGAGACCAAGACTTCCTTGATGGCTCTGTGGTGGGAATGTAAGCTCCAGCTCACATGAGTTCACATGACGCGGGGCCTCAGGCTGGAGCTCAGCTCACCAGGCAGCTGACTGAGATTACGACTAAAGGAGCTGCTGGGTTGGCTAACTGGACTGGGTCTGCTTGTGTTCTGCTGCCAACACTCTTAAATTAAGTGTTAACGTAGATATATTTAACAACAATCTGATTGGTAGAACCTGTTTAGATTAACAACTAAATTTTGTAGAAAATAATTACACACCTTTCTCAGACCAGTGTAAAAGTAAGGAAAGTATTGTTACAGTTACATGAAGAGATTAGGACACCTTATTAAAAATCAAGTTCTTTATAAAAAAGGAATCAACATTTGATCTCTATATATTGAGGAAATTGCATAAATGTAGAGAAAACTAAGTTTGTTTAACAAATAAGATGGCAATTGCTACTGTGGAACTAGTTAAGACACACTCTACCTTATTAGCTGGTTTGTCGTCCTTTCCTGCTCATACATGCAGAACTCTTTTAGCTTTGTGATGTTTAGGACCTTCCTGCCTACAGGTCACTGACAGTTTGCCATTCCAGAATTATCAATGTCTTGGTGCAATGTTTTGGGTCATTATCATGTTGCATGGTCCACCTCTGCTTCCTCTTCAGCTTTAGTTTTTGGATAGATGGTCTCACAATTTCCTCATGCCGCCTCTGATGCAATATAGAATTCATTGTTGATTCTATGATGGTGAACTTTCCAGACCCTGTTGCAGCTATTGTTTAGTTAAAATCAATTACTATGTGTGACAAACAGATTTTAAAATGTCAGATATATGACTGACTTATTAAAGATGTGTGCCCAGGGCTGTACAGTATAATCAAAAATAATTGCTGAAAGGAGTTTGTGTGAATTCTTCGCAGACACTCTGTTGTAGCTGATTTTGTAGCTGATTTTTTTCCCCAACGTTGTCATGCAAGTCCGCAGTGCGTGCAGTGTGAGGATTGTGCTGTTTCATTGTTGGATGGGGGTTTTCCTGCTTGAAGCAAATGGAGATCATCTGGAGTAGATGTACTTTTTAAGGTTGCTACATTTCTGTTTCCATAAAGAACCATGATGGGAAAAAAGTGAGAAGAACATTTCAGGAGTGTGAAGAACTTTTTTTTTAGAAGTTTAAAGAATTTTTATGTGGTATTAAAGGGTTTTTCTTAGAACGTTATGTAGAAGTTCTTTAAACTTTAGTATTATGTTGCTGTAAAAAGAGTTTTATAATGGCATTGTAGAAAGATACTTGTGCTTCATTGAACTGCACAGTGTGGAACTTGAGCAAAATGGTTTGCATTTCTAAAAATAACAAATTTACCCTCTTTACATTTACATTTATGGCATTTTGCAGACGCCCTTATCAAGAGTGACTTACAAAGTGCTTTGCTGTTCACTCAGAATACAGAATCTAAAGAGTCCTCATGCTTAGATCCTGTTGAAACAAATGTCTTTATCTGTATATATCTGTAAAAGCATAATCTGATGATTCTCCCAGTGTTAACCATGATTTATTTCAACAATAATGTAAGATGCCCATTATGACCAAATAGAAAGTATAATTTGTGCCCCACCCCCATCCCCTGACCCCATGAACAGATGTACCCTTTAAACAGGGTATTAGATTGTATGGAGGTCCTGTGATCTACACATCATGTGAATAGTCTATTTGTAGCATATAATGACGTGAAGGTAGGCGGGTTTGTGCTGATCTGCATGTAATCGTCATTTTCACCCATCCCATCTCAGCCCTGTCCCCCTGGTCCCGGATGTCTGTGCTGAGTGACCTGAAAGAGGAGAGTGTTTGAAACCTGAGCATGTGATCTCAGTGGATGTGTAATTAATGGCACTTGTGTTAATTGACACAGAGCTTTTAAATGAGGCACTAATTGCAGAATCTGTTGAGGCCCGTAGAGGCGGCGGCTGGAGTGGCTCACATCCACTAATTGCTACAAACAGGTAGCAGATGTGTTTGTGATGGCAGAATGCCTGCCAATTACCTCAGGATCTCGATGAGGGCTTAGGCCTACCCTGCTAACAATGAAGTGGAAAAATGAGCAAACGGGAGACGATGGGGACCAGAAGAGCAGTACATAGCCAATATAAACCAGGGTTTCCTGTCAGGTCCGCTGGGATGGGCAGAAGAGTAAAAATTTTAGTCTATCCAAGCATGCCTAAAAATAAATATTTAATTACCATTATAATTCTATGAATTCACTTAATGTCACATACAACACATAATATCAGACATACTTTCAGTTGAATAATGCTGCCTGACATATATAAACACTGACAGCTTATGACCATTATGAATAATGAAGAACTATGGGTGGGCAATATGTTCTCATATTATGATATGACATATTTTGTTTTTGTGATAGTATAATTGAGAATATTGTCTGACCATACATTTCATTACAGAGAGTGTAATTAGCATGTTAAAACTGTGAGTTATGGGCCTCTGATTGGCTCAACCATCAAGAGTTCTCTGGTTTGATACCTGGTGATGCCACAGTCCCAGAGAGTACATGTGGCCCTGACGGCCCTCCACCCATCGGTCAGTGTGATGTTAGCTAATCTCAAAATGTGTTCCACTGTCCGATCACATTGAATCATCTGTGGTTTAAAAAAATGTCGTTGGCTGACCAAGGTGCTGACACCACTGCCTGAGGATCACAAGCATAAATCCCAGGCCGTGCTACTGGAACCTGAGAGAGCCGTCAGTCCTGCTGTGATGCTGGCTGCCACATCGATCTATTGGCTGATGTATCTGAGCTAGGTTTCCAACTCTTTTTAAAAATGATTAAACAATTTTTGCAGCGTTTAAGATAAAAACAGAAATTGTCACCTTCAATTTCTGCTTTTGAATAGTCATATAGACACACACACACACACACACACACACACACACACACACACACACACACAGAATATTGTCTGATTCAGATGATGAGGCGTTAAAATATACACTGGTGGGGAAGAGCTTAACTGATTTGAAATGGGACAGTGGGAGATGTTAGGCAGTGTGCAGCGTAGCGGAGCCCAATTGGTAGGTTTATTATGATGAAGTTAACGATGAGGAATGCCCATAATGGCCTCTCTGCCCACTCGGCAAGATGGCACTGCTCTGTTATCTCATTAGTTCCCCCTCGTTGAACCAACGCTCAGACAACATTATTGTCTGACTGCCTGCTAGCATGTGTCTGCCAAACAGGAACATATGGAGAGAGGGAGGGAGAGAGAGGGAGAGAGACATGAGAGAAGGTACAGCTTTAATTGATGAAATGAAGAATTTGGCACAAATTATTTATTGTTTTTTTTAAAAGCAACACAGGGTCACACACACACATGATATAATATAATATAATATAATATAATATATATATATATATATATATATAATTATATCCCAATCACCTAATGTTTTGTTAAATGAAATAATTTTCTTCCATAGGGTAGATAGGGTGAGGAGTTCAGTCATCCAGGAGGGTCTTAGACTACAACCACTGTTCCTGCACATCAAGAGGAGCCAGCTGATGTGGTTTGGGCATCTGGTTCAGATACCTTGCCTTGGATGAGGTGTTCCGGGCATGTCTGACTGGCAGGAGGCCCAGGACACACTGGAGAGATTATTTCTCTTGGCTGGCTTGGGAATACCTTGGCATCCTCCCGGAAGTGGTGACTGGAGAAAAGGATGTCTGGGCCTCATGTCTGGATTGTGTATTGACTGGATGCTTTTGGTGGCCATTGACAATCTTCTTTAGAATTATTTCTAAATTACCAATGAGCATACTTTGACACACATTGTCCACATATTATCGACTGGGTTGAAGTCATGGCTTTGGAAGTGCATTTCCAAAAGTGTGTAAGCCTGCTTTGCCCATTCCACACCACCAGAGACATTCCAGACACCACCATCATTCTTCTCAGACCTGCTCTTAGCTGCTCCACTGTACTTTGTAGGTCAGTCCAATGGTGGTTGTCAATCTGACAAAGGGAAGCTACCAGCTGTATTCCATCATGATCACTAACATTTGACATTTTCTCTTGTAAGGAAATTTGCATAATCAAAAATATCATAGTGGAAAAAATAGAGCCCTAATTGTGTAACTTGCAGCAGTAATCTGAGAGCGAGTTCCCCATTCTCATAGTGAGTGGTCAAGTTCTTTAGTATATCCCTGAAGTGCCGGTTCATTAGTTCATCCCTCATTATTTAGGAGGTCCGTCTGTGTTTGAGTTGTTCAGAAAGCCTGGCTGATGTGTGCTCCACAGTAGTAGGTGTCGTCCGAGGCCCAGTGTAATTAATCAGACCGAACATTTTGTGCTTTCAGCTCAATATCCTGGTGGACACAGGGAGCAGCAACTTTGCCGTGGCAGCAGCTCCACATCCCTATATCGCAACTTACTTCAACAGAGCTCTGTAAGATCCCATTCTCACTGAGAACCTGTATAAAGTTAAAATGCACGACCTGGATGATATGTAAATATTAATGTGCATATAGATCCACTGCTTTCACACAGTGAAATTTGTCCATCTATGCAGTGAAACACACACACACACACACACACACACACACACACACACACACACACACACACACACACACACACACACCCTAGTGAATTCACACCCTAGTGAATTCACACCCTAGTGAATTCACATCCTAGTGAGCACAGAGCTTACAAACTTACAAATGTAAAGGTGCTCAAAAAGTTACTGAAAAAGGGATTTTGTCCTCCACATTTAACTCATACACATACAGTATATACACATGTATACACTAGGAGGCAGTGAGCGCACATACCCAAAGCAGTGGACAGCCCCCTGTCAATGGCGCCCAGGGAGCAGCTGGGGAGTTAAGGAGTGTGTGTGTGTGTATATATATATATATATATATATATATACACACACCCAAACACAAACACACACACACACACACACACATATATAAATATACACAACCGACTCATGTTCTCTGAAGCCTCCAGAACACTGTTAACTGCTGTCCCTGTTGTTGTTCATATCTACTTTAATGAACGGTGTTATATAATTTCATTAATTTGATTGTGTTTTTACTTTCTACTTCATAAATAAATCTGTCTGTCCTCAGCTCCAGCACCTACCGAACCAGTGGCCGGTCCGTGGCAGTCAGGTACACCCAAGGGAACTGGGAAGGGGAACTGGGCACTGATCAGATTACCGTCCCTCATGGTCCAAATGGCACTATCACCATCAACATAGCTGCAATATTGACCTCAGATGACTTCTTTCTTCCCGGCATCAACTGGCAAGGCATCCTGGGGTTGGCATATCCTTTACTGGCTCGGGTAAGAGAACTTCAGACTGGTGATACTGGTGTGGCTGTGAAGTTAAATTTGAATTGTTAGTTTGCAGATATACAGTGCATCCGGAAAGTATTCACAGCACTTTACTTTTTGCACATTTTATGTTGCAGCCTTATTTCAAAATGAATGCAATTCAAATTCACAGGGCTTTCCAAATCTTGTTTATTCAACTGAATTTACCACAGGTGTACTCCAATCATGCTGTAGAAACATATGAATGATGATCAGTTGAAAAAAGAAGCACCTGTATTCACAGCATTTAGCTGATGCTTATCCAGAACGACTTGCAGGCTTACTCATATTACAGAGGCTGGACACAGTAATGTTAGGAGTCTTGCACAAGGACTCTTTTTGGTGTAACACAGCATAGTTGCCTAGACTGGGAATCAAACCCAAGTTTCCTACATAGTAGCTCGCTGGTGGTGTTATCTGTTGCACCAAAAATGTCAAAAAAATCTTTTCTCACTTTGTGTGTAGAATTGTGTGGGAAAAATGAATCCATTTTGGAATAAGGCTGTAGCATAACAAAATGTGCAAAACGTGATTCTCTTCCAGATGCACTGTAGATAAGCTTTGATTACTTAAATGCAGTGTAAACCATGATCATACACTGTGGACAAAAGTATTGAGACACTCCCCTTGAACATTGAATTCAGGTGTTTGAATCAGTCTCATTTCTACAGGTGTATAGAATCCAGCTCCTAGCCATGCAGTCTGCCTTTACACACATTTGAGAAAGAATGTGTGGTTCTAAAGAGCTTATTCCAGTGTGGCGCTGTAATTGGATCCCCTGAATTTTCTGGAATTTCTTCCCTCATAGATATTCCACTATCAGCTGTGAGCGGTGGTATTGAACAGTGGAAGCGTTTAGTAACCACAGCATCTCAACAAGCATCAGACCACATAAAGTTACCGCTCACTGAGTGCTGAGGAGCGTTGTGCAGAAACATCTCCCAACGCTGGAGTTGCTGATCAATAACTGCAGAGCTCTAAACCTGCTGTTATACCATGCTGTTATATGGGAACCAACTCTATATTAAGGCCTATGGGTTTAGAATGGGGTGAGACAAACACTCCTGTAGGACTTCCAATACATTTGTCGATAAAGTGTATGTTAAATTCTGACAGTTGTTCTTTATATTGTATCAGAATTTCACAATGAAGGATGAGTGATTTCAAAATGATGGAAATACCAGGTTTATGAGTTATTTCAGTGAATTTAAACTGTTATCATCTATTCTCCCAGCCGGACCCATCTGTGGAGCCTTTTTTCAACGCTCTTGTGCGACAGGCTGGCATCCCAGATGTCTTCTCTCTCCAGATGTGTGGCGCAGGAGTCTCTGTCAGTACTGCGTCTGATCCAGCAGGGGGCAGTTTGGTGAGTCTTAGCTTTGTATCTAATAGTCCAGCTGGAATTAAATGTGGTTACACTGATCCTGAATCAGGTTCACTGGAATCAGTCCCAGCCTGAACTGCAGTAAGAGCAGCTTCCAGCTGATCTCAGCTCAGCAGCATTGCCTCACTTGATGCTCTACTGTTGTGTGATTTATCCCCGTTGACCAAGTGTCATCAATAAAACGTCTTTGTCAATGTTCAGAACACGAGTCCAGAATGAAAGTTATTGCGACATATTTATTTACAACTAACCATACAACGTCCATTTATGTCCAACTGAGGTCCTAGTCAAACGTCCATATAGCAGACCCATCTTACCAGTCCACAGACTCTCTGTCTGACTGACATGATGGACATAATGTGAACACCTTGTTGATGTTGTGTGTTTGATGGGTTATATTTTCTATTATGTATATTGTTGTGTAATTGTCTCTGGTTAGACTTTGCCGTTGTAATAACTACTGTTAAACCCTACTGTGGGTTTAATAAAGGATTATTTTAGGATTGTCTTAAGTGATCTTAATTAAAAGACACTGGTAGGAAATGAAGGTCAAGAAAGTAAAAATCCACCTGAGGAATTTGTGCCTACTAACACTTGACCTGGATTTCTCACTATTGCTAAAAGCCCTGAAGGGTACATGAGCTTAAATATCTCTGGTAATCACATGAGTCCCCACATCACTCACTGCAGTTTCCCCTCCAGATGAGTATGTGCTTTGTTAGTGAGAGGCTAATTAAGCTGAAGGGCTCCCCCAGCTGAGTGTGTGATCTGTTAGTCTAGCAGATGGAAGGTGCAGATGATCTGGATCTGTGTTGTGTTGGATTAGATGAGATCCAATCAATAAGATATGATATGATATATATATATATTACAGTTTGTCTGGAAAGTATTCACTTTTTATGTTACAGCCTTATTACAAAATGGATTACATTTAATTTTTCTCCTCAAAATTCTACACATAATACCCCACAATGACCTGTCCTGAGACCCTTGGATCATTTTGAACATAATCTGTACGTGTACCTGCATGATCACCTACAGCTTTCAGTTTCACATTGGAGTAAATTTTCTTTAAATGCCTCCTTTTTTTTGGTCCCTTCAGCATTCCACACTAAATTATTCAGGTCAAGACTTCCGAAGATTTGTTTTCTAGTTATTTGCTATGTAAATGTTAAGATCTCAACAGTTTCCCCTTCTTTCTTTTTCTTTCCCTTCTTCGTCTGTGTTTCAGATCATGGGAGGTGTTGAGCCGACGTTGTACCAAGGCTCAATGTGGTACACTCCCATCCTTCAGGAGTGGTACTACCAAGTGGAGGTCCTGAAACTGGAAGTTGCTGATCAAAATTTAAGCCTGGATTGCAAAGAGGTACTACAGTACAATTCTGAATAGAATAGAACTTTATTGATCCCTTGGGAGGGTTCCTTCAGGGAAATTAAGGTTCCAGTAGCAGCATCAGTACAGCATCAAACGAACATTCATCTGAAGCCTGAATACTGAGCTTTCACAGGTGTTCAATCATTTTGCCACTTTAATCACCATTGCATTTAATTTAAATTGCCAAAATGTTTTTTGATGCTTTTCAGAGAAAAAAAATACAAAGAAACTACAATTTAAACTACAAAATAAAAGATTTTTTCACTCAGTAGGAATTAAGACTAAACAAACAAAAAATCTGTAAATGGTAAATCTGGAGAGAAGAGAAACAATGCAGAGAAATCTAGTTAATAATCATATCTAACCATCATAATAATGTTTTAACTCCAAAAATTCAGAAATGAGTATTTGGTGAAATAACTCTAATTGTCAATCACAGCTTTTTTTTTCACACTGCTGTTGGGTGATTTTAGGCCATTTCTGGAGCAGAAACGGAAGCAGCTCAGCAGTGTTTATTGGAAAGACTGGAAAGAAATGACTGATGTTTGTGTAGAGAAGCTGATTTTTGGAAAAACCTGAGTGGTCTCTTAATTTTTTCCAGAGCTGCATATAAATGTGCTGACTTTTGTGACATCATAAAAAGAATGAAAGACTTTTGTAGCTCTCGTGTACATACAGACTGTTTGGTGCAGACCAAAGCATTTAATTTAAAAATATTGGCCTTTAACAGAGCCATCACTGAATACATCTTAATAAACATCCTTAATAATTAACCCCTGAGAACCTTCTCTGTATTTGCTGAGAATACAGAGTTTCCAGATCCAGCACAGCTTTCTCAGCTTAACTAAATCCGATCAATCTGACACATCTACTTGCAGTCAGAGAGGGAGGGAAAACAGAATGTCCCTGCAAGGTCACATAATCTTTGTAGGAATACTTTGGAAAGGCCTGGTCAGGATTGTCTTTCAAGGCTTTTGAGAAAAGCATCAAGCTTCAGGTTGCGTCAGAACAGGTTGCTGAGAACACTAATCCTGTTTATCAGAACCTGAGAAGAACACATTTGCAGGGTGACCTGTTTGTTTCAGGTGTTGACTAATTTCAACCCCTTTTTTAATTCAGTACAACACAGATAAAGCCATCGTAGACAGTGGGACAACTTTACTGCGGCTGCCCATCAAGGTGTTCAACGCGGTGGTGGAGGCCATTGCTCAGATGTCACTGGTATGTTCTTTATAGTGGGATCATTTGTTTGTGACTGAATGACTTTGTAGTTTGTGGTGCTAGAGTGTGTGCTGTAGGGCTCTTAGAAATATATGTACAAAGGTTTATAAAGGTTCCTCACAGTTTAAATGACTCACTATTGCCAGAGGTGGGTAATCCAGGTGAGCTGTAGCAGGCAGTTGAAAAAAAATCTGGGGCTGAAGTTTAACTTTCTGATTACTAACCCTTGACTACTGTGATAGTGGTTCTCCTCTTCTCGAGTGGAATATACTGAATTGCTATCCTGCAAGAATTAACACATGTGAATGTACTGTAATAAATGGTGATGAATTTACCAGCTTTTGGAACTTGTTCTACTCCACCAGATCCAGGATTTCTCATCAGGTTTCTTTGCGGGGACTAAGCTCGCATGCTGGGTAAAAGGAGAGTCACCGTGGAGGTTCTTCCCCAAAATCTCTATCTACCTCAGAGCAACCAACAGCAGCCAGTCATTCCGCCTCACGGTTTTCCCACAGGTCAGAGTCTTATCAATCAGATAGCTCAGCAGATCAGTCTCTGAGGGGTTGTAGTTTGTTTTGATCTTGAGAATTTCTCAAATGAATGAAATAATGGAATTATTCACTCAATGTAAAAAAAATACACTGTGTGTGAGTGCAACTATTGGATTGAAATGCCACTGGGAAGGAAAATAAAGGTTACCATTATTGATCATGTGTAGACTGATATGATCTATATTTATTGAGGTACATACAGAAGTAGTCTCTTACTATGGTGTTTCGTATAACGCAACATGCCAGACGTCTTGGCATGGACTTGTGGAGGTTCCAATGGTGTCCTTTTAAAATCCATCCATATTCTTACTCAGATTTTGCTGTAGGGGTGGAGTGGTTATATATATATATATATATATATATATATATATATATATATATATATATATATATTATATATATATATATATATATATATATACATAATTACATGAATCTAGTTAATGGTAAATAAATAAGTAAATATATAATAGTAAATAAATAACTCTTAATCTTCAGACTTTTGCATTTTGGTAGAATAATTATTTATATGATTACATCTCTATGTTTTATCATATTGCATTTTGTCACTTTTTATATAAAACTGGATCAATTTTAATTTATTGATTACAAATAATGTCAGTTTTCTCTTTATACAATGGGATGTGTATAAGAGACAGCTCTCTCTCTCTCTCTCTATATATATATATATATATATATATATATATATATATATATATATATATAATTTTTTTTTTTCTCTCCATCAACAGCTCTACATTCAGCCAGTCACAGATGTGGATGGCACACTGAATTGCTTCCGTTTTGGCATCTCTTCCTCCACCAATGGCCTGGTGATCGGTGCCACAGTCATGGAGGGCTTCTATGTCATTTTTGACCGTGCCCAGAAGAGAGTGGGATTTGCTGTGAGTTCTTGTGCTGGTGAGTAAGAGAGAGGGGCTCCAGCCACATTTTCTAATCTTTGTAGGAGAATATTGTAGTCATAGACGTGTTGAGCCACACCTGAGCACTCTTATTACTGTGCATTTTTGTACAGATTAACACAGTTGGAGCTACAAGGTTAATGAAGCTGTTCTGTAATAGAAGCTCTTACTCCACTAATCAGCATTGTGCAAACAGCAGGCTTAAATTCTCACACGCCTGCAGCAGATCACCTTGAGGTGTGAAGTTCACTTAAAACAGAATCACTGTTGTTGGTTTTAATCCGATTTATCTGGTTGGTATTTAAGTGACGCTGTAACTGAGTGAAACAGATGGGTTGAGTTTATGTAGCCTCTTCTGAATCTCTTATTGTTGGTTATATGAAAAACTGATCAATCAATCAATCAAATGCTGAGTACATTGAGGGTGACCTTTCGTTTACAGTGTAGCTGAGGCAATATGTACAATACAGACTGATTTTTTTTTATTATAAATGTGATATAATTTCTTTCATTATATATAAATTACTTATAAGATATTATTATAACACTCTGCTCATCTTCTGTTGTTCTTTCAGAAAGTAATGGAGTTCCCCTCTCCGAGATCGCAGGACCCTTCCCAGCAGATGGGGCCTGTATAGGCAGTTTTCCACTGCAGGAGCCAATGCTGTGGGTCATAGCCTACGCACTAATGGGGGTCTGTGCACTGGTGTTGCTCATACTGCTGATCCTGCTGATGGTCCCGTGTCGGTGTCGCAACCAAGATGGGGAGATCACGGACCAATCCTCGCTGGTACGCCATCGCATCAAATGAAGTCGGGCCACCGATTCGGCCCAAGTAGTATTGAACATGCCTCGGGCCCAGGAGACCGGTGGACCACAGTGTTCTGGGTGAAGCTGGGTGGACTTTCGTTTCTTTATTAATAGTGTTTGTCATTTCTAAGTGTTTGTCACGCATGTTCAAAACTGGAGCAAAAATACCACTAGGGTGAAACCCATTAAACCCTTTCAGGGTCCAGGGTTTAAAGGAACTTCCCTGTTTTTCAACCTAATCTCAGTCACATTTGTTTTTACATGTTTGCAGCAGGTGCTGTTCAGAAACCTGGCCACGGTTCTCAATTTTTCAAAATGTTGTGGTAATCAGTGCTACTACTGATGTCACAGTGATTAGGATGAAAAACTGACCAGACACTTTTATACTGTTCTCATTACTGTTCTAATTCAGAGTAATTACCAAATAAAACAGCTTGGGATTCAAGGGAGGGTTCAAAGGTTAATCCCTCCCCATGACTTCAATCTCAACTTTTTAACAGCAACAAAACCATCTGAACCATCAAACTCAAGCAAAAACATCCCCTATACTGGTCAAGGGGTAAACTGGTCAGCCAGCTTTTAATGAAAAATAAAAAAAACCCCACTTTCTTCTGCCCCCAATTTGGAAGTGCCAGTTACTCAAACCCGTTAGGACAATCACATACGATGCTCCTGACACTAAGAGGGTTAAGACAAGCACGTGCTTCGTCCATTACATGTAAAGCTAGTCACCACCTCTTTTCGAACTACCGCCATTGCATCATTGCTGGGCAGCCAATGCACTCAAGAGGAAAGTGCCAGGTCCCCAGCTCTGATACAATAGCTAAGAGATGCCTGTGCCAGCCAGCATCACACAGGGTGTGATGTGGGCGGAGAGCATGGGCAGTTTTGCTCTGTCAGACTTCAGCTGCCAATGGCAAACAGCATGACCTGGGATCCTCCTTGTATGCCCTGAAAGAGAGCAGCTGAAGGCCAGGCTTTAAACTGACCATGCAGAAGAAATCATACATTAGTTTGTTTTGAATTAAGTCAGGAGGACTTTAATGAGGACTCTGATCTGAGATCATGAACATGGTTACTCTTAATATTTATTTTTTGGCTTGTTTAAGGAGTGTTTGTTTGGTAAAATGTTTCAGACTGTATGTACATTTCAGATACTCAAAACTTTTTTTCTTTATCGATGGTTTACCTCTACTCAGACAATCATGTTTTTTAATGCTTGTTTTTTCATCTATTAAACAATTTAATTATTTTGTACAGGACTGTGATTGTATTACTGAACTTACTATAGACACCATTGAACAAACGTGCACTTCACAGTATATACAATTACCATGTAAAAGGAGAACTGCAATAAAGTATGTGCCAAAGTATTTTCTGTATCATTATTTAATTATATTAATTATATACTTCACATATGTGGAGGAACCAAACCTACGATTGATGTGTACTGTGGTGCCATCTGCTGGTGTGTGCTGGTAGTAGAAGAGAAATATGAATTGGTGAGCACCACAAACTGCAGACACAGATGAGCCACTGTCTCTGACTTTACGTCTACAAGATGGACTAACTAGGAGGTCTAACAGAGTGGACAGTGAGCAGACACAGTATTTAAACACTCCAGCAGCAATGTTATCTGATCCACTTGTACCAGTACAACACACAAACACACCCACCATGTCAGTTTCACTGCAGTGCTGAGAATGACTCACCACCCACCACTCACCATGACTAATACCTACACTGTGGTGGTCCTGACCATTGAAGAACAGGGTGAAAGGAGGATAACAAGTTATGCAGAGAAACAGATGGGTTACAGTCTTTAATCATAGAACTACAAGGTGTTCCTGTATGATAAGGAGCTGACAAAATGGACAGTGAGTGTAGAAACAAGGAGGTGGACATGTTATGGTTGATCAGTGTACATCTGAAGAGACTGGGCCAGTCAGAAGCATGGTCAGTATGTTTATTGTTTAAAGGACTCACATGAAAGTTGATTGACATTCTGATTGTAATATTGTATTGCAGCACATTTTTTTAAACACTTTCATAATATAAAATGAGTCAAAGAGTGTCCACTTCGGGTTATTCCACAGTTCGTAATGAAAAATACAAAAACACAGATACATTCTTTTTTTTACGCCTGCATTAGTGAAGAAACTGTAAGGGTGGAAATGTGGAATTACAATCAGCGGGGGAAACCAAACGGATTGTTTACTTTGAAAGTAAACACTGTACTCGTCATGTTTACAGGGATGAATCCATGTGATGTATAACAGACAAAAGAAAACCTTAAAATTATTTGTTTGTTAAAGTGCCAATAGTTAACACGACAGCAGCTGTCATTCACAATATTTCCTGCAGACAGCTCACACCTTACAGAGCTAAAATGGCTTCTTTACATAGAGAAAAACGGACATAAGTCTATTATAAAAAATATAAATGAAACAATTGTAAACAATCTTTGGGCTTTGTCGTTATTCACATTTAAATGCTGTCCGACACTAAACAGTAGTCTTGATACCTGTGTGGGTTTATAGCTATTACAGGGAGGTTGGACAAGACCACATTCAGCTCTGATGGGAACTGGCATGATACTTATTTTATATGCAGGATGTTTTGTCAGACCTGGCAATAGCTGCTATGCAAATATGCATTTGAAGGTGATCAGTGGGCAATTCAGGTCCAGAAAGTAAATATTTTTTTTTACTTTCAGGATCTGGATCGCCTACCACTTTGTATGGCATGAGTGTGTGTGTGCATCAGACCCAGGCCTGCCAGCCTGGGAACAAGCGGCTAAGGTTTTTGGGGTCCATGGCCTGCTGGATAAGCAGGTTGACCTGCCCCCCAACACTGAGCACCGCCCCCTCCTCCACGCCCTTCAGTTTCTCCTGCAGCCTCAGCAGAACCCGCTCCGCCACCTTGTTGAAACTCTGACTGTCGCTGTAGATACAAAAATGAAGACAGGAGGACAGGACATTAGATTAAGTTTAGTGCGGTAAACTACACCACAGTAGGAATGAGCGATATATAGATATTAATATCTATATTGGATATGTATTGTTTTTTAACCATTTTGTCACATGAGAAAAATATATATTAAAAAACTATTTGGAAATTAAAAAATTTAAATTGGCATGTGCATATGTATTCACCCACTTTGCTATGAGCCCCTTAAGAGTTCCGGTGCAACCAATTACCTTCAGAAGTCACATGCTTAGTGAAATGAAGTCCACCTGTGTGCATCTAAGTGTCACATAATCTGACAGTATATACACACCTTTTCTGATAGACCCCAGGGGCTGGAACACCATTAAGCAAGAGGCATCACAAACCAAACAACACCGTGCAGACCAACGAGATCTCAAAATTAGTCAAGGACAAAGTTGTTGAGAAATACAAGTTAGGATTGGTTTGTAAATGATATCCAAATCCTATGATCACTGGGAACAAATCCATTATCGTCAAATATAAAGAACATGGTACCACAACAAACCTGCCAAAAAAGGGCTGCCCACGAAAACTCTCATACCAGGCAAGGTGGGCATTAATCAGAGAGGTGGCACAGCGACCAAAGGAAAGCCTCATGGAGCTGCAGAGCTGCAAGTCTCTGGAGTATCTGTCCATATGACCACAACAATCCATACACTCCATAGAGCTGGGCTTTATTTGCCAAAAGGCATGTGGAAGTGCTGTGGTCAAATGACACCAACATTAAATTTTTTGGGCACCAAGGAATATAAGCTATATTTGGAGCAAAACAAACATGTCACCCCAAGAACACCATCCCTGCAGTGAAACACGGTGGTGGCAGCATCATGCTATGGGGATGTTTTTCAGCAGCAGGGACTGGGAAACTGGTCCGAGTTGAAGGGAAGATGCGTGTTTTGGGCTGTCAGTGACTTGAGCCTGGGACAGGGGTTCACCTTACAACAGGACAAAGACCCAAAGCATAATCCTAAAGCACTTGAATGGTTTAAGCAGAAATGTGTAAATATATTGGAATTGCCTGGTCTAAGCCCAGACCTTAATCCAATTGAGTTCACCAGCAGAAACCATCTACCTAAGGAGCTGGAGCAGTTTTGCCTTCAGGAAATATGGAAATATGTGGCAAATATGTGGCAAACTCCAAGAGACTTCTTCCAAAGTCACTTGCCACAAAAGAGGGCTCTGCAAAGCACTGACCTTAGAGGGGTGAATCAATATGAATTATGAATCATACATAGTTATTGAAATGTTCTGTCATTCTGTCCTATTTGTTGTTTGATTCGCAATAAAAAAAAAATCAAATTTTCAAAATTGTAGGTATATTCTGTAAGTGAAATGATGCAAACTCTAAAATCAATTTTACCAAAATGCCATGAATACTTCCGCAAGGCGCTGTAAAACAATGTCATATGGGCTGAGGCGATATATATCGATATTTATATCTGCATCAGGATATAAATAGTGTGCAAAATGGGCTGAGGCAATATATTAATATTTATATCTATACTGGCATATAAACAAGGCACAATATGGGCTGAGGCAATATATTGATATTTATATCTATATCAGGACATAAACAGAGCACGATATGGGTTGGACAACATATTGGGATTTCTATAGATGTGGTGCCTATTTATAGTGCATATCATGCTCTGTTCATATCCCAATACAGATATAAATATTGATATAAAATGTGCCACTGCTGTTCTACAACCCTCAGCAGACAATAAACTGTGATATGTCATAAAAATAAACATGTGTCCTGTATCTCTCTATTTACATGCTGGAAACCAGGGACTGCTGTATACACCCTCAAAGAACCATTTATAGCTCCTTTATTTTTAAGACTGTAGATTATCTATACTAAGCCAAACATGTTTACACTGGTAAATGCCATGGTCCCACAGGTCCAGACAAGAGAGGTTCAAATTTTTCTTCTGTGTATTTAAACAAATAGAACACATAACTGTGTCACATGACCAGGCAAGCAAATACAATGTTACAAGGTTGGCAAACCGTGTGACTTAATTACCCATCTTTAATCAAACTATTTTACCTTTCTTTTCAGCCTGGAAATGCAGTCATTCTGTTATTTTAATCCTGAAGTACCTGCACCTGTACGTGTCTCTATGTATAGTCATTGTTTATACATGCCAAGTCCCAAACCTGGCTTTGCGATGGGTGTCTGGTTCCTCTCCAGTGGGAGTGGGGTTGAGGGTGGCATTCAGTTCAGCCTGCTCCTCTTGCTGCTGCTGCAGCTGAAATGCTTTCAGCGGATTCATTGTCCAATCAAAGAGCGGATCATACAGTAACACCTATACACACAGAATGAAGAGGAATCATTGTAGGATGTCCACTTTGTGAGTGGTGTGTTTACTAACTATCTGTCCAAAAGTAACTGGGAAACCCTTTATTATTTTTTATTTAATGTATATATTAAATTTATTATTATTATTATTATGAGAAAATGAACCCATTGCTGACACTTGGTTTGTATAATACAAATACTAATAGAATAGGACTCTCTGGAGAAGATAAACAAACATCATGCCAAATGCCAGGCGTGGGCTAGAGGGGCATAGAACCCTCCCCCCACAATGAGTTGTGCAGTACTGGAACTGTGCTCCCAGAGATGGTTGAGCTCCATCCAAAGAGCTGGAGTTGTCTTTGTGATCCAGAACTCATCACCACAACTTGTATATCAGTACTGCCACACAAAAACCTCGTACCTCCAAAAGTAAATAATGACTAATATTAAGATGAAGGTTTCTGACTGACAGTGATGAAACACTGTACTAAGGTATTACTGCTGTCAAATCCATACAGTAATGTTCCACCATCCAGTGTAAAGCTTTCCCAGAAGAGTCCCACAGCATTGCCCTTTTAATCTGATTTCTGACCAAATTTTGGATCAGCAGGTCTACAAACTTGGCTATGTACCTCCACTATGGTCAACAAAACTTCCTGAGAACTCCTCATCACCTCCATGGTCTTCTCACAGCACCTTAGAGTCGCATATGAAATAAAGCTGTTTTATACCCTAAAGATCAAGTATGAGATCAAATTTGAAAGCTTGAAATCCAAATGCACCACAGTAACGTGGAGGGACTGACCTTCTGAAGACTCCCTCTACTCCAGTGATTCCCATACCATCCACAATGTCTCGGGACAGTCTGAAAGGCACGGTCTCTGGAGTGGGTAAGATCTTCCCCTGCTCAAAGGCAACACCTGCAGAGAGAAACAAAGGGGACAGACCTGTATTACAGACCTGCATTTCAAATCTGTATTACAGACCTGCATTACAGACCTGAATTACAGACCAGTATAACAGGCCTGTATTGAGGGAAATGTCTCTACTCACCCAGGTCTATATGGACCAATTCTGCGGTCTGCTCATCTATCAGAATATTCTGAATATGGCGATCACCCAGTCCAACAATGTATCCCACTGTGACAAACACCAATCAGCAGCAGACATGTTATGAAGCTAGAGACTAAAACACCTCATCAATTCATTAAAGATGTGGAAAATTGACACAGAACCTTTAAACATTATATTTAAGTGGTATATCTGTAGAAACATACAACATTACGGGTGTTATTCAGCGTCTCTATACCTATAGATGTAGTTGCTACGCTGCGTGTGTATGCCAGCCTTTTCTCCAACCACACGGCTGGATCCAGAAATCTCTCCATGCAGAAGTAGCGAAACACAGGGCGAAAGTTCTGGCAAACCTCAGTGAACGCCCGGAGCTTTGCATCAAATTCCATCCTTTGAGCATCCTTGAGCATTTACACATCAGAGTTAGATGATCGCTATATACACCTCACCTAAATCAGGAAACTACACAAGCTACATTCTCTATTCTTCATAAGTGAGACTTAAAGCCAAATAATATCTGGAGCAAACTAATTATGGGAATGTGTCAATTACATTAAAGAATTCAACAATTCTATTTTTTTTTTAGAAAGATCTAAATGTAAATATAATTTTTATAGGATTGATGACCACATAATTTAATAACTAAATTTTGGGATGAAGAGCATATAATGCCCATCTCTACCTTGTCTGTTTGTCTTTGCATCTCTCTTCCACCCTGTCTCCTCCCTTTAAACCCTGTCCTGACTCTACTTCTGGGGGAATGGCCACCAAAACTACAGCCCAGAAAAGTCCTGCCCCCTTCTACAGTCCTCCCAAATCATCATAATCTGAAGGCATGGTCCAAACAAGCAAATAAAAAATAAGCTCAGTATTTGTGGGTTTTTAAAAATAGATTTTTGGATACAAATGGATCTTTGTTTGAATGATCTGATATCTATATAATATAAAGCCAAGATCTATCTGAGACCTGCTCCTAAAATAAAACACTTAAAATACATTGTAGGGCTTTTGATCTAGAAACATAAACACACCCTATATATAAAGTAAAAACTAAAATATATATTTGAGGAATAATGATATTAATATATATATATATATATATATATATATATATATATATATATATATAAATTTTTAGATTGTTGTGAGAGAAGCAAAAGTAAAAAGAGAAACAGCTTAAGCTTTGATGACCTACCAAAATTCAGCCGTTCATATAAAACAGTATGGTCCGTCAGCTCTAACTGAGGGACTATGAGGTGAGAAATCATTATTAATAATTTCCCTAAATTAATCAATATTGAATATGGAACTGAAACAAATTTGGACCTTGTGAATCAATTTCAAATCAATAAATCAGTGGGGGAATCCAGCCCAAATACTTATGGTTTTGACAAATATGCAGCTTTTCAGTGTCAGTATCAGAAAAATAATACATTGTCATCTGTAACTCTTGTATGAGAGTCTGGTCAATACCATCATATTCCTGCGACAGGCAAGGCTGGTCCAGTCTTGGGGCCGAAAGCGTTTGTGAGCTCCCTTCTGGGGATCTACCAGAAATTCTCCTATGGGTACAGTCCCAGAGCACCACTCCAAAACACCACTACGCTGGGAGAATGGCACCACCTGGCAAACAAGGCACCAGTCAGTGTACTGACATTTTAATTTACAAAGGGAATTGAACTGTGCTGCAACAGCTTTGAAGGAACTTTACTTTGTATCTGCGGATGTTGAGCTTCCTCTTGCGGGTCTCAGCGTTGCGCTGCAGGAGTGTGGAGCACATGTGGAAAACCTGCTGCATCACAGCATCCTGCCTCAGGTCATCCTGGCCCTGCACAGCAATCAGTCAGATCCCACTCAGATTACCCATTTACAACATTGAGCAGCTCAATTATTCTATATTCTTTAGTGTTAATTTGTGATACTGATATTTGCTGTAAGCCACACTGCACTGCCAAACATCACGGAACAGCGTTGCTGCGTGTTTATTACATTTAACTCAGCTAAAGGAAGCTGAACTTCTTCAGGGATCATTACCCCACCACTCTCACCTTCACCAACTGTCTTCTGCTTTTTCCATCTGAACCAACACAGTCAATGATCTTGGGCAGGTTGACGCCTCCGGCCAAGTGAAAGTGAGGTTTGAAAGAGCTGATGGTGACCAGATCTTCATATCTGCCTGATGGATCCACCTGTATCACAAAGACACACAGAGAGCACACAGATCAATAATCTGACCAAGTTCTGGTTATGACTACTGTATGCATCTCTGTATAGAAAAATGAACTCAAGTAGAAACTGAAGTGATTTATTACCTTGATATCCATAGTGGGGATAACGACGTTTTCTAGATCTTTGATTTTCATGATGGGCTGATCAGTTGGAATTGGTATTGCTTCTGTAAAAGCAGGAAACATAGGGGGTGGGGGGGTGTAAATATTTGGATGCAATTCAAGTAGAAGACATTTTCACTAATATAAAGATATTTTCTCTTTTATCTATGAATAATGAATTGGTATATCACACCCCTAATGCAAACTACGGTTCTAATGTACTTCTCTGAGAAAATACCAACAGAAACTCACTCTTCTCAGTTTTATGCCGACTCGCGTCCATGTATGCCAGGGTGATGTAGGCATTGCACAGTGTCTCGATGCCATGGACCATCTGAGCCTTCTGCTTCTGGATCACGTTGATAATTTTCAGTGCCACCTCTGCTCGTTCCTGCAGAACAGAACGAGAGATTATCACAAATCAATACCTGGTTTTAAAAAGGGCTACTCTAATTACTTCTATTATTGTTGATCATTTACAAACATTTACTAAACATAAACACTTCATTTGTATGCATTTTTTTTATGTCGTGCTATGTCATGTTATGTTTCCTATGTTCCTTTTTTTAAGCATGGCTTCTTTTCATTAATTCTTTTTATTATTTTCAATGAAAAGGCAATTGTCATTGAAAAGCTTAGTGCTCAAATAAGTTCATTTAAGTTCAAAGCAAACTTGGGAAGTGGTACACCAGTGTTTGTAAAAGTGAGGATATGTACTAGAACCAGCTGGTTCCAATACAGCTTCTTCCCCCAGGCCATCAGGCTGCTAAACAGTGTTCTAGTCTACAGCCAGTCACAACCCATATCACCATACACCATCATTTTCACACTACATAAACTCATTCATAAACTCCTTCTGCACCTGCAATTTACTCACTACTGGAGCAGCAACTAACTGCTCCATAACACTATACCCATCAAAGACTTTCTCCCACTGCACCCATCAAAGACTTTCCCCCACTGCACCCACCAAAGTCTCTCACTACCATCTCACATTAAAGCTACATTTAATTCTATACCCAGTGCATGTAAATAGAATGCAAACATTCTCTTTATAGTTTCTATATACACAGAACCTCTACAGTGCAGTAATATACGTTTCAGTGCAAAAATGTATGTATAATGTATGTATAGTGTTAATGTGTAAATACCCAATTCATATTACATTTATCTTTATTTTTTATTTTCTTCTCCTGTTTTTATGAAGCTGTGTTACTACTGTGAGAGACTTGCCCCTAAATAAAGTTTTTACACCTGTGTAATGTGATGTAACAATAAACTTTCATTGATTTGATATTTGCTGCCAACAAAATACTTTACAATGGCATCCAGAACACACAGTGTGAAAAATTACAGTGTAATTTATTTTGTTTACTGCATTTTTTATTATTTATGGTAAGTTAACCCTAGTGGTCATCTGGTGAATGAGTGGTCCACTAGTTAAAATGACAGTTGTGTGATCCCCAGTGTGAAAGCAGACACTGGTTCATCAGTCTCAGGTGTACCAGGTCCAGAGGCGAGGGCTGACGTGTGCTGCTCCGCGACAGCCGGCTGCGGGAGAAAGTCTCATCTTTGTTGGCGTTGACCAAAGCAAAAATGATGAAGAGTGTGTGATGAGGATGGTCCATGGATGCCTGACAGATCAGCTACATCACACACAAAAACCAAGAAAGCAAATTTAATAAAAGAAAATGTTAATATGAAGTTCAGTTTACATTGTGAAAATGGTGGTTGGGAATACCATCCCAACTGTGGCATCCTGTGCAATGCCAGCTGGGGTATGTTAGGGGCCCGAGCATCCATTGCAATGATTTGGGTACTGAGCTCTCCTGGGAACAGCACTGGGAACAATCACTGTCCTCTTCTTCCAGGTTAGATTTGGATCCCGCATCAAATTCCCTATCAGACACTTATGTCACGTGCATCTCCTCCCATTTGAAAAAATATACTGGGACCAAGATGACCACTGTGTTGGACAACACCCCTCACAGATTTGGCCCCTTCCTCTAGGCAAGATGCCACACAGACAATGGTGTTCCCAACCATCGCTTTTCATTTGTTCAGGTGACTATAAAACTTTGGATCACTCTGTGTATGTGTTTGTGTGGTGGTCAATTTTTATTAATAGGTTGATAGAACAGAGTGATGAATTATGCAGATGCTTCTACAGCAAGTAATGAGAGCATGACAAACCTCAGTGAGAACACTGTGGAACCCTGCGTCCTCTGGAGTGAGTGAGTTTGAGAGTTTGGTGCCCATGCGGGCAGCCAGCTGGTACATCAGAGGTAGGAACTTGTATGATGGGATCTTTTTCACACCTTCCTATCTCACAAACACACACACACACACACACAAAAGATTTTTTACAATAACAATCATCTGTCCCAGTGTAAAGACAGCAATGCTTGATTATGTATGTGTGTGTGTGTGTGTGTGCGTGTGTGCGTGTGTGTGTGTGTGTGTGTGTGTGTGTGTGTGTGTGTGTGTGTGTGTTGAACAGCTGACTAGTTGTTACTTCAGTCACCTCACCTTCATCATATCATTAACATTCTTGACGTCAGCATTCTCCAGCCAGAGGGAAGCCAGGCGGAAAACCCAGGTGTTGTGCTCCTCGCCCAGCTCTAAGCATCGAATGTAATTCTCCACTGCCTTGAGGAGGAAACACCTGCGGTCAGCCTTCAAATTGGCCATAGCCCGCACGTCCAACTCCAGCTCCCTCTGTACCTTTACTGTGTACCTACATCACATTTAGAGTCTTTTATGACAGTTCATATGGTACACTGTTATACCCTAACTGGAGTAGTGTGGTGGGGTTGCCTGGGTGAGGAATCGAAGATGAGCCATTCACACAAGCAGTCAAAACAACATCCTGGAGTGGATTTTTACTTTTTGGATTATTACCCACCTCTACAATTGCAGTTATAAATGGAGTACAAAAAAACTCTGCACCCAAATGTCTGCAAACTGCTGCGTCTCAAGAGCTCGCCTTGAAGACACATACACTATATCATGGTCAGCCGCACAGCTAAATGTACCCCCAATTGAAAATGTTTCGGATGCTACTGAATACGCCATCAACACTTCACAACCATACCACAAAATCTGCAGGAACTAAGTGAAAAAAATGAAGCTGCATGGGCTGGATTATAGCAGGACATAATTAGGAACCTCCAGGAACCCCACACCTAGACATCTGGTATGTTATACACAACTGAATAACAACTGCATAATTCCATACTGAGAGAGACTCCTTCTGTGTGTGTGTAACTCAATATCAGTCTAAATGTTCGGAAGAAAAAAAAATTCAGAGACTGACCTGTTGTTGGTCACATTTCTCTCTTTCATGAGATCCACCTCCTCTTTGGCTTTCTCCAGCAGAGCCTGCTTGTTCTCAAATTCTGAAGAGCTCATATAGTTCTCAATGCCCTGATACTGTGCATCTGAGAAGCGGGCCAGTGACAAGAAGGCCTGGGTCATCTGACTCCGCATTTTGGGATCTGGAGCTCCTCCATGGCCCACAATCACCTCAACAGCCTGGTTGGTTGGTTGGTTGGTTGGTAGGTAAATAAATAAATAAATAACACATAAAACAAAATCAGTTTTTTCACCTATAAAAATGATCATAAACAGGTTGTCAGTCATTAGTCTATATTTTATCACTAGTCTATGTTTTTTTATGAAATGCATGACTATCTCACATTAATTACATCATAAAAGTGTATGTGAGTGAATATTGTCCAATTCTTACAGACAATTCTAAATGTTACACTCGTAGGTTAGTGATTTACCAGTAAAACTTGGTAAAATTGGTGAAGCTACAAATCTGAATCCGTATTGCCCACAGGTTCTTTATGAAGGTCCAAACGATAATGATCAACAGTAGATATAAAATCTACTGGGAAAATGGTTCAAACCTGACACTTTATTTCAGTCACTCACAACTTAACCTACAGTATCTGAAACAAACAACAGAAAATGTAAAAAAAAAAAAAAAAAAAAAAAACCAAACAAACAACCACATTATTAATATGCATGAACATAATCCTGCTGTCCCCCATGTGTCAGGTGTGTAAGGCTCTGTTCACATAAAGCTCCTGGGTAAATGTGGTAAATGTGGCCGATATCTGATCTTTCTATTATAAGCGACCAAGATGTGTCATTTGTGTGTTTGTGTTAATGGCAAAAAAAACAAGTCGGACATTTACAATTCTGATTTGGGCCACTTTCAAATCTAAGATTCTACTAAGATGCAACTCTGAACAATGCAAACAATGAACAATGTGGAGGAGAAGAGAAAATGGATGACAGCAGCAAGGGAGGTGTTAAGTGGTTGGATAGTGAGGCAATGGACCTCATAAACATTTAGGGTGACGTCTCTGTTCAAACAAAAACATACTGTGACCACTCAGTGTTTCTAATGAAATATCTGAATGCAGCCATAGGAGCTGCAGTGTCAAAGAAACAAAGTTTAAAGAAACCAAGAACCAAAAATTGACCTGAATAACAAACCCTTTTCTCAGTGATGAGGCCAGCTGGCAATCACTGCAGCTGATAGCTCTTGTGATGCTGCTATTTTCCTACCTTTTCCTGCTATGTGAACACAGCCTAAGACGACATACAACCTAAGAGGACATACAGCCTAAGAGGACATACAGCCTAAGAGGACATACAGCCTAAGAGGACATACAGCCTAAGAGGACATACCCTCTCCAGGTAGGTCTCTAGTATGACAGCAGGACTCTCCAGACAAGTTTCAGAGAGCCAACTTCCACAAAGCCTCAGACACTCAGCGTACACCGGCAGCAAGGCAGGGTTCACCTCCACCTGTTCACACACATGCATTAACACAGTCAAATAAAATAAACTAACAACCAAACAAAGGAAAAGGAAATCTGCTTGGAGCACTGATCTGATATTACTGCACATATAAAATTGCTATTTACCATCAACAGAAAAATTGTCCATCGTTAATAATACAGTGGAGTCGGTCCTGATGATCTAGATCAGCTGACCTCCAGTTTAAAGTCCCTGTTTATAGTTGTTGTTTAAGGAACCAGTTTATAGTAGCAAGTAGAGCCATGTTTAAAACTAACCAGATCTTCCAGCTTGTCGATCATTTGTCTGAGCAGAGCCAGAGCCAGCCCCTGCTCCTTTTTCACCCAGAACACTTGGGCCTCCTCCAGCTGCCAGGCCCAGGAATTGACGGTTCCTTTGGTCACCCCACTTTGCTGCTTCATCTGAAACACTGCTCGCTCTGCCAGCTGGAGGTACAACAGCAAATCAGGTACACTCCACAAACATCTGGAGACATACAACATCACTGCCAAAAACACTGAGAACTTTGCTCTGCCCCCAGCACCACAAAGCTGAATCCCAATGGGAGTGATTTCCTCAGCGAGGAAAATCAGATTTTTTAAATCTTACATTTATAAAATTATGTTGACAAATTTATTACAGAAGAACAATAATTAACAGCTCTAATAATCAGATGGATGTATAACTTTATGATATAAAAATCACATTTATTTTGATGTAGTATTATGCTTTATTTATTTTATTTTCTTATTACCATTATTCTTACACCATTATTCTAGAAAAAAGGTTCTGTGTTTGAAAAAGATAAACTAGGAAGTAGAGCTGGGTGAACTGTCTTGCAGATCCACTGAAAAATACCAGTGTTTTTATAATTTTGCATTTAGTAGATGACATTATGACCTCCTCCACTTCATTCAGTGTCTATTTTATCAGGTATTTTACAGACTGTAGTCTTTAATCTGTTTCTGCATACTCTGTTAGCCTCCTTTCCACCTGATTTTCAGACTCCACAGCTGGAGTGTTTAAAACCCTCAGTGTCACAGCTGGACTAAGAACATCCAGCTAACAGCATCCTGTAGGCTGAGATTGAGACCAGATGATGACCAAAGGACAGTGATTGTACAAAGTATTTACACTCTTCAGCAGCACTGCTATGTGTGATCCAGTGCAACACACACTAACACACCACCGCATCAGTATCACTGCAGTGCTGAGAATGACATACCACCCACAAAATACCTGTCCTATGGTGGTCCTGTGGGACACCTCAAAATAAAACACAGGTACAGAGAGCTGACTCACAAGCCCTGCTGAATAATATTAGTATACATACTAATATTACACTAATATACACTAATAAGACTCACAGACAACAATTTAAATAGTGTGAAACTCAAACCTGTGTGTTTCCTGCTGAGCGGGCCAGGCTGCACAGCTCCATCAGGTGGGAGGAGTAGGCAGAATTAAGGTAGCTCTTTCCATGTTGGTCAATCTCACAGGTGAGCAGCGTCTCCTGAATGGAGGACCGCAGAGCCAGGATTGGCTCAACCAGGCTGAAGGCACTGTCTGTCAGGAGGTCCGAATCCTGATGCCATTTACGGTAAACCTCCACCATGTCCTCCTCAGAATATTGTCTGGACAGAATAAAGACACAGACAAAGCAAATATTCTCATCCCCTCAGTGGAGGAATATTTAAACATGCTCTGGAACTGCTGTGATCTGTGGATGTACCACACTTCATTAGCACTCACTATTTCTTCTCCTCTTGCTTGAATACCAGTGTTCAGTCCTGTGTGCATTTAACCAATCTGCTATACAATGGGAGCACTGGGTTGTGCCTATTTTGCCAGTTTACCAGCTGTTACAGACTGGAGGGACTGGGTCTGAGGCTTAGTGAATCTAATTAAGTTGAGTTGGACCTGTGTTTTTAGTCATTGTAGAACTGTAAACACTCAGAGGGCCAGTGTTGTGCTCTGCCTGGCTATGAAGTTAGAGGACTGTTTATATAAAGGGCAGTTTGAAAGAGATGGAAACTGGCTTCATATGTATTGGAGATATCAAGTGCTTGTCTTCACCCTCCTAATGCTGGTGGCATCATATGTGATTGTGGGAGAGTCCAAACAAGGGTTGGGTTACTGGCACTTTTTATAATTTATACAGAACAACAGATATATAACAATTACATCATTTATTCTGCATTCTTGATGACCTGAGATCAAAGCCTATGTGTAGTGAGGAGCTGTTTGTGAAAGCAGTGAACCTGTTGGCTGTATTGAAAAGTAGAACAGAAACATACTTACACTGCTTAATTCACTCAATTGTGAAAAAAGTGGCAAAATTAACGAAAACTTGTGAAAAAACGCATGCAGTACTCAGCCAAATGTTTCATTTTGGTGCATCCTAATAATGAAACTATCAATTACCAAAATACAGTTTTAGACAACACAACATCAAAAAAATCTATTTGGGTCAGTTTTCAGATAAAAACTTCATTTATTTTGGTCAAAAATAACGCTGTCCAGGCTTTGACCAGGTTATATTACTTTCCCCACATTCTGCAAGATCTCACTGTGGAACTGCAGACTCACAGAGATAGCCACTGTCCATATTCTGGCCCATGATAATAAACTTGTCTTGATTAAAAAAAAAAAACAAATGAAAAGCTGTGTGCTATCCAGGCAAAGTTATCTCACCTGGAGAACAGTACTTTGACACTCTGGAGCTCCTCTATCATCTGTAAACTACAGAGAGTTGGGTAGAGAGAGGAGGCAGCTTCCAGACTGCCACGACAGAGCTCCTCTACTCCACTACCCCTGAGAAAACACACACACACACACACACACACACACCAGGTGGACAGAATGATTGAGTGTAAATTAGGGCTGTGTATTTGTGATATATTGCGATACTGTGTAGCAAGGTCGTATACTGTGATTTTTTTTTTACTCTCTAGACCAATTTTGTGGGATAGCTTTATTCACCTGAAAAGCATTTATAGGAGACAAACAGGCAAGATGTTGGTATTTTCAGAAGACTTCATTTGAAATCTAAATACAGAATTTTAGATACTGGCAAAAAGAAGATTGTGTTTTCATCACAAATTTATTGATGCCTGCAAATGTTTTTTGCTTGTAATCAGCTTGGAAATCTTAGAAACTAGTGTTTTTGAGCTGAAAATGTAATCATTTAGATTAGTTTTTTGTATTGATTAGTTTGACAAGAACATTTTCCTAGTTACAATACAGTTGTCCATACAAAGATAAAAAAAACGTTTATTATTATTATTATTATTATTATTATTATTATTATTATTATTATTATTATTATTATTATTATTATTATTATTTGTTGTTGTTGTATGGCCTCTGGTTAGGGCAGTGTGGCCCTGGTCCTGGAGGCACCCCTGCCCTGCATATTTTAGAGCTTTCACTGCTCCAACCACACCTGGTTAATCTATTCAACTCATTACCACGTGCTTTCAGAGTTGCAGGGGGAATGTTAAAGCTAAACATGAATGGCAGGCATGCCTCCAGGACCAGGGTTGAGAAGAGTGGAGTTAGAGTGTGCGTAATTTATCTGTGTGTGTGTGTGTGTGTGTGTGTGAGATTATATCCTGGTGTAAATGAATTGGAAACAAGTGGATTTATCTGTCTGTCTATGGCTGTAGGTTATTGTGATCCTGAGTTATGAAGCCTAGAATCCCACCATACAGCCGCCCAGAACCCATGTTGGGTTTAAAGTGTTACTTACAGATCGATTGTGTGTTTTTAAAGATTGATACAGTATCTCAAAACATTGTGATACTCAAGTGTATCAACATTGTGTGCATGCATGGACGGGTCCGTTCTGTACCTGGCATATTTCAGAGCTTCTTCAAACACAAAGAAGTCCCTGTCCTTCAGAGCTTGTAGAGCAGTAAACACAGACTTGTTAAAGCCAGGATTCAGTCTTTCACTCCTGAAAAATGAGGGGCAAATCAGACTAAATGTGAGAACAAGTTTACATGAATGTGATTAAAACATGTGAAAATATTCTGCCACAATATTTCTTCACATTACGGAGGTCTGAGGTTTTGTGTGACAGTGAGGAAAATTATTAACCCCTTATTTATTTATTTATTTATTCGTCTGACCACTAATTCCACACCACAGAATAAAGATCACATAAGCAGACAACCTGCATGCACAAACACACACACACAAACACACACACACACACACACTCACACACTCACACTCACACACTCACACACTCACACACCTCTCAGGCAGATCCATGTCCCACTGTGTGCTCCGCCAGGCTGCCTGAAAGCGGAGCTCACAGAGCTCAGGCCCCCACTCAGCCAGCTCTCTCTCCAAGCCAGCCAGGTAGGTGCTGAGGAGTCCACACAACCCCATGTTCTGGAGACCCTGGAGGAGAACAGATTCACCTGTTCACCAATTAACTCTCACATGAATTTAATAAGTGATTTAAGTCATTTGGTACCGTACCTCCACTATGCCAACCTGTCTTGTGACCTCTGGTAGGTTGGCGTGAAGGTCATATGATGCCAGTGCCTTCCCCCACATGGACTCATGCTCATAGGTTCGAATTCTGAGACATGAAAAACATAGGAAAATGTGTGTGCCAAAAGCATTAATTAGCTGTCAGCACAATTCAACTCAAAACTTACCTGGTTAGAGGATTAATCAATTTGCCCCCTCCACATCCATATAGGCTATCTGGTTCCCCTATGCTCCTGTACACCTCGATCAACAGGTCCTGCAAAATCAACATCTCATCAGCTCTAATGTAGATCTGAGAACCAACTCTACATACTCAAGCCTCAGAGATGGGTGTTCCAGGTCCAGCAAGTCATAATCCAGCCTAGGGATTTGTTTCTACAGAACAGGTCTGCTGAGGCAGTCAAAACAAAATTCTGGGGAGGATTTTGACTTGCTGCACCTGAAATCCCACTTTCTCATCTACCTTATTTGGTCCAGGCATTTGGACCTTCCAGTTTGGTCCGAACAGAATTTGTATGTGTGAAAGGTGCTGCAGACTACAACCTGGAACAAAGGACCAGCGTTTGCTCTCACCTGAAGAGGTGGTCTTGGTCTGGATCTACTGTGGTCTGGTTTGTTTGTAGTGTGAAAACATTTGTTCTGGATGTTTTAGATATTCAGACCAATTACAGGAAGTTGAGACAGTCCATCGTCACAAATCAAAAAACAAAAGGTGACACTGACATTATGATGAAGTTTGTTAGTGTGTTGCTAAGCTGCACAGTGAGACCAGAACTAACACTGACTAAATAAATACAATGCAGCAAAAACAAAAACCACGGTTCAGACCTTGGTGTGGAGTTTCAGGTGTGAAAACGCTCTTAATTTATCTACCTAACACTGTAATAGAACACGACTGCTGGATACCTGCAAGCTAATGCCGGAGTCCTCCACACTCTTCTCTGACATACTGCTAATAGACAGGTTCTGGCTGCTGTCATCAAATGTGATCCTTCTTGAGGTTCTAGACTGAGCTCTGAAACAGAAGTGAAACACATGCTCACATGATGAACAGAGGGTATGTGTACGGCTCTGCTGCCATGTTATAAATCCTCAAACCATGGCAATCCCACCACCATGCTTCACAGTTAGGAGGAGAATTGCATGCATAGAGCAGTTTTCCTCTAAACACAGTGTTGTGCCTCTGTAATAAAGAAAGTTTCCCTTTTGTCTCATCAGTCCACAGAACACTTTTCCAAAAGCACTGTGGCCAATGCAGATGATCCTGGGCAAACTGGAGATTTACGTACCTGTGCTTCTTCTCCATGTTTGTCCGGATATTGTCGACATAGATCTCAGAGTACAGCAGCGCTGTGAAATGGGCTGAACAGAGCTGTGCTGCTCGGGCCACTTCCAGATAGTTCAGATCCAGCCAGAAGTTGGACTCACAGACAGTTCCGTACTCTGCACTGTAACAGCAGTGTTATCAGGTTTCAGTGAGAATTGGCTGGACACAAACAGAACAAGGAAAATGGGAAAGTATACAAACCTGCCAGGACTCAGAGGACGTCTCTGCTGCCTCAGGTAGTTGATGACTGCCAGCATGGTGCGCAGAGAGCACTTATCTGGCTGAATATGGTTGTTATTATCCTCTCCTGTTGAACATTTTAGAACATTTCAGAACTGCTGGACAAAGATAACAGGGACTGTGAGATAACAGAAGTTTGCAAAACAAATGTAAAGGCTGGGTTTCTTGGACAGGGATTCTTTCTGTTCTAAAGTCAATCAATCAATCAATCAATCAATCAAATTTTATTTATATAGCGCTTTTTACAACAGAACGTTGTCACAAAGCAGCTTTACACGGATCCGGGTCCAAGCCTCAAATGAGCAGCCAGCAGGCAAACAGTGGCAAGGAAAAACTCCCTCAGTTAGGAGGAAGAAACCTCGAGAGGAACCAAGGCTCAAGAGAGGAACCCATCCTCCTCTGGTCGACACCGGAGAGCAGATAACAAATAAAGTCATGGACTGCACTGCAACTTTCATCACTGGATACTATTTTAGTCTCAGATTTAATCTGGTTTTGGGAAACAAAGTAAAACTAGCTGCTAAGTGAGAAAATCTGTATCACCAACTTACAATATCAATATTTCAAAATATAAATTCTACAAAAACACAAAATTGATTATTCCCGACAACTAGATTGTGTTCTTTTCTGTCTCTTCAGATCCCACTGCTCTGAATGGATGAAAAAATTCAACTTTAATTTACTCTGATTTTGCAGTATCACAATATACTGAATCAAAACTCTGCTCCATGTGATATTTATCCTATTGGCAAAGAAAATATGCTTAAATAACATTTATGTCTTTATGATGCTTAAATTCAATTTGCATGCTAATGGAAAGAGGTAGGTATGTGTGTGTGTGTGTGTGTGTGTGTGTGTGTGTGTGTGTGTGTGTGTGTGTGTGTGTGTGTGTGTGAGTGTGTGTTTATATCCCTTATTTTTTTCTGTAACATTTTAGTCTTTTAAAAACATTTGTTTCTGTACTTCGTGGCAAATTCCAGCCTGGTATTCCCATTCTTCTTGCTAATTAGGGGTTTGTATCTTCTGATGAAGCCTCTGTACTTAGTATACTTAGTATACTCTGTTACTTAGTATACCAGTGACAACTTTCTCCTGCAGTTGTACTGGTTATGGCCAATATTTGTGCACTGCCTCTGATTAATTTTTCATCTTCTCTCAGCTTCACAGCTGCTTGTGTTTCACCCACAAACAGTTCTCTGCGTTTCATGTTGGTTACTCCTCCAATTATAAATGCACAGTCTGCACCGGCAAAATCAAAATCTGAAACCGAGTGTAGACATTCAGCACTATTTATTGTTTGAATATGCAAAAAAAACCCACACCTGTCAGTCACATGTTCCATTATCTTTACTCACAAGAAATATAAATGGGGGTTCACACATAAAGTGCTATTTTCTGAACTGTTCATCAAATCCAGATGTAGACCTGGAAATTAAAGCTGAAATGATTTTGTATCATATTCATCTTTTAATACAAAACCCAAATATATTCAGTCCCAATATTTTTGGAGGGGAGTGTATATATACAATTATCTGCTTATGACTACCATCAAACCAACATCATTACTCCAGTGCACCTGAGCATTACAAATATGGATAACTGTGGAGCCAGAAAAAGACTGACCTGAATCTGTCAGCATGGGAGTGGTGGCCCGACTGGGGTTCGCTGGTCTGGAGCAGATGCTGAAGAACCTCTGTATGTGTGTGGAGAGGATTTCCCTCCAGGAGCCGGTCTTGTCCTCTAGGAGCATGTTGTGAATGAAGAGGGGCAGAACCCGTTGGCAGAAATCAGTTTTCACCTGCCAAGGAGGAAATGTGAGACACTCCCATTAACACCTCCTTTCGCAAAAAAAAAAAGTGCAAGTTCACTGAAAACATTCATATAATGTTACATTTACATTTATGGCATTTGGCAGACACTGTTACCCAGAAATGTACTTAGAAAAGTACTTTGCTGTTCAACCAGAAAATATAGTGTGAAGAGGCTAGAAATGAGAGATACATCAAGCTTAGATGATGCCAAACACCAATGTCAGAGTGGAGATCTTCATTCAAATGCTCAACGTATTACATTTTACCACACAAGATTCAGTATAACTATACGCCGTTAATGAGATGGTCCTCAGTCAGCATTTGAAGACAGTGAGTGAGTCAGCTGTTCGGATACCCAGGACAAGTTCCACCACTTTGCTACCAAGACAGAAGAGTCTGGATGGTCAGTCATGGCGAGCTGTACTTGATGCTCAAAGGGCTCTCTGTACAGATAGGGTTTTGACCATTGCCATTATGTATAGGTACTTTTCACTGGCTTCAAAACCTTGATGCTGGCCTGCAAAGACCCAAGCAGATGAGTTACATGGCTGAACTTGGGAACCCTGAAGACAAGTCTTGACACTATATTCTGGATCAGTTAAAGGGCCCAAAGTGAGCCAGAAGGGAGTTGCAGTACTGAAGTCTTGAAATGACAAGAGACTGATAAAGCACCTGAGTGGCTTCTCTAGACAGAAAAGGTTGAATTCTCCAGATTCTTCAACTCAGAAATCTGCATGACTGAGTCAAGTTTGCAACATGAGTCAAGTTAGCAACATGAGTCGAATACGATAACTGGTCATCCACATATACGCTAAGGCTTCTAGCTTCTGCTGATGGAATGACCAATGAGATCTCAAAGGAAATGGGAAGATTATGGTGAGAACCATGTCCTCAGATCAGAAGTATCCATAACCTGCATCCCTGAATTTAACCAGGAATTCTCTGGCTGCAGGTAAAATTCTAAATTAACTGAACCTGTACACTCATCAGTACCTCACACAGCGGTTTGGTCATCAACAGAGCTTCATTTTGGACACCTCCACTGTCCAGCAAAGCAATGCACAGGTTTCTCAGCCAGTCCTTGTGTTGGCCAGGAGGTACTGACCACAGATCCACACTGTCCAGAACATCTTTGGTTGTAAGAGGGACTTCCATTCTCACTGTCTGTTCCTAAAGGTTTTAAAAACAGGACACACACTTCAACACTTAAAGGAAAACATTTCCATTATCTCTTGTTTAAAAAGGACTGAAACTATTATTATACAAGACTCTTACCTTCCTTCTGGCAGAGCGGAATGGACTCAGGTAGAGCAGCATTGGATCCCTCTTGCTCTTGTACATTTCCCAGAAGTCCCAGCCAGGCTGGGTGGCCAGGATATCTTTCAGGCACAAAGCAGCAGCCTGGCGGACAGAAATACTGAAACACACCGCGAAACGGTCAGAAACAGATTAAACGCAGCTGTAGAAGGTTCTAAAAAGATCTAAAATAATAATATCCTCAGTTGTCTAGCTTGTGAGAAGTATGTTGCTTATAGTATGAATGCCATAGGATTGTAGATGGCACTACAGCATCCTCAAATAATGCAGGAACTGCTGGAAGTGACAACTGCTCTTCCATCTCTTAATTGTGTTATGTTTTAATAAACACAAGGATTACAATGACAGTGTGTCTGTGCTCAGTTTGCTCAGCTGCTATGTGCACAACATGGTGAACAAAGCAGCTACACAACACCAGCAGTTTACTTTTCTCTGCTTTTAAAGTATTGTTTTAGCCAGAGCCAGGTGATTATTGTTTATCCTAGAAGAAAGCTGGCCTTAAATCTTCCTACCTGTGACCTGTGGACTACTACAAAAACACCCTGTTTTAAAATCCTTTTATTGAAGCTGGATATTTTATAACCACATAAAACATTGTTTTGTTTAAACATGTGGACATTTGATCTTCATCTTAACAATATTGTGAGATGGAGGTCATATAACCAAACAAAAAAGGAAGTCTCCAACAACCCTAAAATGTCATTGAGAGACCAGGTAGCTCTTGCCACAGTTGAGAAAGAGACCAAACAAGATTAATTTTCATGGGAAAACATACAGTATTTGAGCTTTGCTGCAGCAGGGCCTGGAGAGGTGGAAATGACCAAGAACACAATAGCAGCTATTAGCTCACAGCTACCAGCTTTTTCCTCACAAAAAATTAGAATAATTATATTTCAGAAATGATGTTTAAAAGACATTACCTGTGCTTAATTGTGTCACCTCCATAGTTAACATTTCACTTTATTCAAACCCGACCTGTAAAGTCTAAACACCCCAGAAACAATAGGCAAGTTTCCAATCAGTCTAAACAAACAAACACACTACCTGTGGTGTGTCAGTGCATTATTTATACAGCTGAGGATGATGAAGATCCACTGAGGAAGAGCATCAGGGAAAAGCGCAGCTGCCTGACTGTAAATCTGGTCTTTTCCATGATGCAGAGCGATGGTGGACAAGTCCACAGGTCCAAGCTCACCCAAACAACCACCTACAGCCTCTACACCACAGGCAGGAAGAAGACCAGAGCATTTATTAAGCCTGAAATTATTCCCAGGCAGTCATTACAAAATCCTGTAACAGTTTATATCATTAAACATCACATAGCTGAAAGAATTCTGCATGGAGGAGCGGGAAAATCTTTCATCCAGTCGATGTCAAAGACTGGTATACGGTCATAGGAAACAACTAATTGACTAACATCTAATTTCAGTCAAAGGTGGCAATACCAGTTATTAAACAGATGAACGTTTGTACTAATTAACTCATTTGCAATCTTGGCTGAATAATTTCTATTGAGTGATGTCCAAATCCCAACAAACACTCTATGAAGCTATGGACGTTTAGGTTTGGACAAAAACACATATTGCCTTGACTTCAGTGAAGTCAGTAAAGTATTTAAACAGGTGGGAGGAAGAGCTCACCCAAGATATCTCTGCCTCCAGGGTAGTTGGCGGCGAGTTTGCACAGCTGCAGCAGATTCAGGACCAGTTTGACCAGCACACTTCCAGCTGGGTCAGCTACAAAAACACAGAAGAATATGACAGAAATCTGTAGATAAACCATGACAATTTTAAGCAGCTGAAAGGTTAAATCCATCCAAAAGCAAAATGTAAAGGTATTCATTAAAATGTAATTAAGTATTCATTCTTTAGTACAGCATTTTTGTTCCTGTAAGTACTGTCATTTAGTATTAGACCATGTTAATCATTATGCAGGTTCCTCAACTCATCCAGTTGGGGTGTGTCCACTACTCTGTATTGCTGATTTGTGACAATGTACTCAAAAATATCCTTTTTAGGGACTTCAGAGATGAACACCTGGAAATTAACTTGAGGAACAGAAGCAGAACTCAGAGCCCTACAAAGTGACCTTCAGCAGGCTACTGGTGTTGATGTTTCTGAAAAAAACTGTGTACAGAGAGCCCACCGTCCTCCACTGAGACCTGTACTCACAGGCCAGCACCATGCAGCTTGAGTGGACACCACATGAAGCACGTGACAGATGTGAAAGAGTCTGGGGATGCTGTGCTGAACATTATGCTGCCTGCAACATCATTCAGTATAACCTGTTTGGTGTTGGGTCACGTTCCCCAGACATGAATGAAACTGAGAACCTCTTATGTATCAGTGCATCCATCACTGCCAAATTGTGCCACAGACTGTCCAGGAGCTCGCTGATGCTCTTATCCATCAGTAGGAGAACTTCCCTAGAACACCTTTTCAAGGCTCATCAGAAGCATGTCCAGATTTTGCAAACAGGCATGTGAGGGCCAAACACACTACTGAGTATCATATGTTTCTGTAATTAAATTCACAGAAATTGGAAGATTTCAATGTCTTCATGAATTTGTCATGAAAAATCCAGCCTCCATAGGTTGATGATTTTGACTGTTATGAAATGTATTTAGTTGAGAACATTTATTAAGTTAGTTGAGAAATTATATAATCAGTAAAGATTTAAGTGTTCTGTTCATTTTTTTAAAATAGTGTATAAAACTACAGGTCTACAAGCTAATGAAGAACAGTCTGACAGTGGGCATTCAAAAGTAAAAACCTTATTTCTCCAGAATCCACAACTAAATAATCTTGTGCTAAACAGAAAATCTAATTCATTACAGAACATAGTGCCACAGAATGGTTTAAGCCCACCCTGCGTGAACAGTCACAGTGATCATAGCAGTGACTGACCGTGGCATTCCTTCAGCAGCTGCTTGATCTGCTGTTTGTGAGAGCGGAGCTGTCTCTTTAAATTCTTCAGTCCCTCCAGCCGAGTAAGAGGTAAAGAGTCACATGATGCCACAGACAGAAAATGATCAATCTCCTATAAAACACAGAAATAGTTAGAAAAAATGTAAAAAGCAGATACCTTAAAATTAAATCATTGTGAATTCTGAATAAGAACTGTGATTCTAAACACACTCCGAGTAGTGTGAAGATGTGAGTGATTACAGAGTATTAGAATCATTGTGGAGATGCTACAGTGCACTGTGGTTATTGGAAATTCTCGTTCTAAATATTGCACCTAATGCAGCTGCATTTTTTTTAAAAGCTTCTATAGAAAGAAAATATGAAATTTGGAACACAGCAGAGTGAATCCAATTAAAAATGTGGGGTGAGGGCATTGTTACACCCTTTATACACAGTTTGGAGGACCAAGGAGGTCTTCAGACTCCTTAGAGATAGAGGAGAGAGAGGAAGCCAAACTGAAGAGGACACAGATATTGGGGCTCTGAGGGTAGATCCCTGGGTTCCGAAAATCCCTATAAAGGTCTAGTAAGTTCCCATAGCAGTGCAGTGAGGCTTACATTTTCATTTCCATCGCACGTTGGTGTTCGTGCATTATGTTTAAGTAAAGGCCTTTCAGCTCAACTCCACCATTACACCTGATTTAAATTCACTTGACAACAACCCATCTTTTGAATCAGAAAGCTGAGACATTTTTAGCTAATGAAGAATGTTTTGTTGGTCAAAGCTGATCAGAGTGGATCGAAGCTAATCTGAGCTGATCAGAATTGAACAAGAGCGGAGGTGCACTGCAGGGTCTGGCTGACCTGTCTGAGGGTGAAGACTCTAGAGCTGTATTTGAGCTCATGCTGGGCTGCTCTCAGCTCTCTGAAGGCCGGCTGGTCAGGGAAAGGCTCCAGTAAAGGAACGGCTCTTCTCAGGTACCTGTTATCTGGGTTATCTATAACCAGGAACTTCAGCAGATGCAGTACCTGTCAAAGTTTAATCAAAGTTATCTAAATTGCAAAAATGATCTGTATGATGATGTGTGTATTTTAAATGTACTGCTGCACTAAACTGATGCAAATTTGTAATGTATAAAGTATGATTTGTTGGTGTTGTTATTAGATAAACCACTGAAATAACTATGAGATTAGACTAATATAAGCCCTGCATCCACACAATGGCAAAGGACAGACATATCTGTTGTTTTAATATTTTAGCTGTGTTAATATTGCTATAATGAATATATATGAACATATAACATATATAAACAATACGTTCCAGCAGCCTTTACAAGAATACATGTGCCAGTCGCTGAACAGCACAAATATTTCTTTGTTTTGAATCTCACCTGCTGAGATATAACTGGACGCTCAGTGACCTGAGCTGTGAGAGTACCTACAATAACCTGCAGGTGGCTCTCTAGAGCGTCATCACAAAAGTGGACAGCAGTTTGGCAGACAGTGGTCAGCAGGTCACAGCACAGAGCAAGACTGCGTGTAGAAACCTCATCTTGCTGGAGTGACCTAAAGACCAACACAGGAAACTCTACTTCATTATGATCTGGAGGCCTGACTCAGGACACAGAGTGTACAAGAAATCAGAGAGAATGGATGTTGCTCCCCCTACAGGCAGTAAACCTTCTTAACCCTTTTTACCCTCTGTATGACTTTCTATTTCTCATGTATCAAGATTCCCTGTCCCGACTGATCTACCCTGATATCACCTACCCCAGCCTCTCACTACCCCACTGTCCTCTGTGAGGCTGTCCTCATTGGGATATTCACATTAGCCCACTCATGCCACATTACACACTGCATTACCAGCTTATGATTGTTTTACCTGCATGGACTTTCAATTAATAACTAATAATTAGCCTGTATCTAACAAGCTCTCACATTCTCTCATAACTCATACTTGTCCAAACATTATTATTATTTTGTCCCATTCTCTTTGCTCCAAATTTGGTTGATTAATTGATTGGTACTTCAGTGTCTATGTGTGTGTGTGTGTGTGTGTGTGTGTGTGTGTTTGTCTGTATATACAGACCTGCTGTTGATTTGATGTATAAGGGTGTAAATAATGTCTCGCAGCACAAAGGCCCAAGCTCCGCCCAATCCGTCCTTCACCTCCTGGAGTAGCAGGTTGACGAACAGGTGATACATCATCAGGATTCGGTGTCTTTCATAAGCATTGGTGGTCTCAGCCACCCTTTCACAAATAGAGGCCAGGATCTTCTGTATCGACATCTAATAAAGATCAAAGAACAAAACACTTGTGTATCAAACATGAAGCACGTCAAAACTGAAAAGGAATACTTAGGGCCCACATCATCACACACAAACACTGAACGGTATCTGCAGTGCTGAAATTTCCAGCAGCTCTAATTCTGTACAGATAACTTGGATCTGAGGTAAAGCTGCCCAACTGCACATTATAGCAAGAGCTAAAATGTGTGAAATAAAATGGGAGTTTTTGATTTTCCCATTCATCAGCTCACAGCTCACACCACAATGTCCACCACGTTCACACATATCAGACTGTCGATTTGCAGGAAAATCACCAACAAATATTTGGAAGAAGTTTGAGTTGAGAAAATCTGTGAGTACTGCACCAGACAGCATAAGAAGTGCAGTAATTGGATTTAGCCCCAACAGTGTCTAAGGTATTCCATGAAAAACATGATTTACAAGGCTTAAATTGGTATGACTGGTTCATTATACATATTGTTTTCTCCTTTTTAACCTCACATACACAAAATTCTACATATCAGTACAACTAAATCCACCAATCATAGTACAATTAATATACTTAATTAAATTAGGCCTACATTTAGAAGTTATTCATACTCAAATCTAAAAAACGATAAATTAATTAAAGAGCCTCACTGGAGTCTTTGAGAGGATGGTCACCAGACTTCTGTGGTTTGCACTATGACAGTTGCTGAGGTAGTCCAATGTAGCTTTGAGGATTTTAGAGCTGAAGAACGGAGGGTTGGGTGCAGGATCCAGCTCCCTAAAGAAAAAAAAAAAACAACACAGTATCTATCAGAAGCAATGAGCCAACCTAATTCATCTGTTCCAGTCAAGCCTTATTTCATATTAACGTCTCAACTAATCAATGTATTACCCAATAAACTTGTGCAGTCCCCCGCTTTCTGCAGATCCAGCTCCAGCACCCTCATAAAGGGTCATCAGCAGCTCCACCACAATGTCCGCCAGGTTCCCACATATCAGATTGTCGATTTGCTGGAAAATCACCAATGAACATTCAGAAAAAGTCTGTGAGTACCATCTGAGATTTCACACATTCAGGATTTTAGGGTAAACATTTCCTATTGTCCGGAGAACCTGCCCACAATTTTTCACATTTGAAATTGCTGAGACTGTGATTGAGGTGAGCATAAGATGATAAACATCTTCAATCTGGAAGACTGCACCTCTCTGCACTGACTGTTATAATGCAAAAAAATTACTCTGTAAAGACTAACACCACTGAACTTTGGTAGGGATACACACATTGCTACAATCCACAGATGTTCATTTCCCACCGTAGATTCACCAGCTTGGTAGCTTGAATGGCCAGCACTTTCATTATTTGTCCCCAACTCCTGATGTAACTCATACCAACAAGGATGAGGATCAGACACTTCTGCAAATGCAGCACATCTTTATTTTTATACACTTTATGTCTAAAGGTTTATGGACACCCCTTCTAATGAACAGATTCGTCTATTTTAAGCTCCACCCATTGCTGACAAAGGTATGCAAATTCACACACAACTTGTCTAGTCCCTGTAGAGAAGTATTGCCAAAACAAACATGAACCAGCTGGCACCATACCTAATACCAGATATGGGCTAGAGGGAGATAAAGCCAATAAACATCTGAGGTGCTTTTGCATCACTACGCAGATTTTTTTTTTTGTTTTGAACTTTGAGTGGTTTCAAGTCTGCACTAGGTATGAACGAACATTACATTCTTGTTCAAATCCTCACAGCAGTGCTGCATAATCTAGCAGAAAGCCTTCCCTGGACAGAAGAGACAATTACTCCAATTACTCACTTACGTTTGTCCATGTAGTGTTTGGGGGTTTATTCACCAAAAACAGCTGTAATTGATTTTGATATTACAATTTTGCAACCCCTGGATTTCTTGTAAATTTGGAATAGTCTGGACTGAATTCCACCTGTTTCCCCAGACAGTTGGAGTCCTTCAGCAGATCATACACCCGGTGAGCTTTCTCCCTCTGCTGAGCTGCATGGGCATCCTGACTGGGAAGGGCGAAATGTGGCAGGATGTTCACCATGATCTTTGGAAAGCATCTGCCTAGGAGCTTCTTCCAGTCCTCCTGAAGATGATCTCCAATAGACCTCACCTGCTCAAAGTCGTTGAGGAAGACCAAGTGTGGAATAAGTACATGATAGGACGACCTAAAATGGAGAAGAAAACAAAAACGTAAAGTGCATATAGACCCACTGTGCTGCACACAATCCTCCATATTTAACCCATCCCCACAGTGAAACAAACATACACACTTGTGAATTCACACACTAGTGGGCAGTGAGCACACATGCCCGGCTTGGTGGGCAGCCATATCCACAACCCCCAGGGAGCAGCTAAGGAGTTAAGTGCCTTGATAAAGGGCATGTGCTGCCAGGTCAAGGAATTGAACCAGCAACCTTCAACTAATCAGGCTAGTTCCCTAACCACCAGGCCATGGCTGCCCCTGGCTCTGCTCTCATTATGAGACTGAAGCTAGAGTAGATGCTGAGAACATTCCATCACCCAAAAGAAATGTGTGTGTGTGTGTGGGGGGGGGTCCACTTTAACTGATGAATATGGCGAATGTGAGTGAAGTTAATAAACTAGAATTCAGTCTACTCCATTCTCACTCCTCCCTCTCGCACTCTGTACCTGTAAAACTCCTCCAGAGTGTTGCAGTTCAGCAGAGTATAAGGGAAGGACTGCAGTGTATAGCTGGAGTCTGTCTCTCTCTGAGCCAACCACTCAGCCACCAGGTAGTACAGGTGAGAGTAGACAAATGCTTTGGAGCTTCTGTAGCCCAGAGAATGAGACACGCTTTCCAGCAACTGCAAAATGAGCACAAACAAAACACAGCTAAACAAAAACAGTTAAACTGATTCCATATTATCATCACTTCTGTTATTGTTATTGTAATTATTATCATCATCATCATCATCATTATTACTGAATGATCACCTGTACCTTTTTAATGAGCTGCTCTTCAATTCCATTCTCCTTGTAGGACTGAAAGAGTGCAAACAGAGCTTGTTTCTCACACACTGGGCTACAACACATCACCACAGAAAGGCTCTTCAGCAGAGTAGCCCTACGGTTAGAGGTCTCATCAGGCAGGTCCTCAGGGGCTCCATTCCTCTGGAAAGAGCAGAAAGAATTGATCATAAATTGCAGACAAAAAACAGATATAATCTAGACAGAGACTCTAAATCAACTGTGGAGTTGGCAGGAGGTAGCAGTGTGCATGTCTGCTCACTTCCTGTTGGTCAGTATGATGGGTTACAGCTGGGAGCTTCTCTGTGCCACATGAAAGGATTTAACTGAAAGCTCTGATTGGATTGGTTAACCAGCATGACGGTAGATGGTAGTCAGGAACTATTTCTAAATATCTACAGGAAGGGATGGACTGGCCATTGGGAGAACTGGGAAAAACTAAATCAGTTGATACTGATCAAAGTCAACAAAATGAAAGCATTCAAATGCCACTGGAGGTGGCCTCCTCAGCTCACAGGAAACTGGTTTGTGTCACTGTCTGCATTCAAGCAAGTTTTATATTACCATGAATTGAGAGGCTGCTGTCCTAAAACAAAGCTCCATCTAAAAAAATCAACACCTTCAAGCTGGACTGATTTAGTTGTGTGGCCACAATTAGCAGGGGTATGGTCATAGTAAACGTTGTACCAGCTATGAAGCATGGTGGTGGGAGCATCATGTTCTGGGGCTGTTCTGCTGCCAGAGGAATGGCGGTTACAGAGAGAGAATGGAATAATGAAAAAGGACTACCTCAGAATTCTTCAGCAGAGCCTCAAACCATCAGCTAGATGATTAAAACTTGGACACCATTGGGTGCTCCATCAGGACCATGACCTCAAACGCACATCAAATGTGGTTGTGGTATTCACTACGTGTTAGGAAACCAATACATTTAATTTAACTATCAATATGACCAAAGGGGGTAAAATATCCAAATATGCATATACAATACCACACCGTAGGTTCTTCACTAAAACAGTTCAAAATCTCTATGACTACATTGAGAGATTTACCTGGATTTTCATCCCCTCCTGAGCCTTCAGGTAGATATTCTCAAAGGCAGTCTGTTGATTTTTCAATGGGAGCATTTTTTTCTGCTCTCTCCCCTGAACAGCCTTCTCCCGGAACAAACTGTATGATGTAACACAATTTAACATCAGATGTACACGCTGGGAAATGGTCATGCAAATAACAAAAAACACACACAAAAAAAAAAAAAGAATTTAAGTGTTAATGGTGAAAAATGCTGAATATCACAAATGTGCTGTATTGTATTCATTACTGTGTGCGACAACTTTTTTTACTTCATTAATTTCAATCTTTTTATTGTCCAGACTGTGCATATAAGCATTCAGCCTTAAAATGACCAACATTCAGGGTCATAATCAACAGCAGAGGGTCAACAGAACTCACCTTTCTACATTCATGGCTGCTAGCATCCGAACATGGTGGTGGGAGTCAGCAAGGTGTGAGGGCAGAACCACACAGACTGGAAGCTCCTCCTCCCGTAGAGTCAAGACCGCCCACTTACAACAAGGATCCACCTACACAAATAAAGAAAATAAAAATGAATCTAAGTAGTAAAAATATGTCATATTTTCAAACTTCAGATGCTTCCAGGCTTTAATTAAACTCGTTACTGGTGTAACGAGGCTAATAAGTAAAGGAAATTTATACTCCAGCACTAATTAAGGAACCACACTCTTAAATCCTCACACACATGCCTCAAGCACATTTTGTGGTCTCTTAATGCAAGATAAACTGTGAGCTAATTAAAATTGTTGAGGCAAGTTCACTCAAAATGGACAAAGGTATTGGGACACCTGCTTAACCAGGTTTCTTCTGAAACCAAGGGTATTAAAAATGTTTATCCTGCTCTCTACTGTCCAGGGAAGACCATCTACTAGATTTTGGAGCATTGCTGTGAGGATTTCATTACATTCAGCAACAAGAGCATTATTGAGATCAGGATGTTGGATGATCACCACCACACCTCATGCCCAACAGCTCCACAGCTCAATACTGGAGAGGGATTTATTCCTACAATAGGTTCATGTTTGTTTATGTGCTCCAGAGGGTCCTAGTCTATTGGCTGGACTTCTCTACAGAGACCCACCATTGTCAGTAATGGGTGAAACTTAAAGTAGCTGAATGCATTTATTAGAAGGGAAACTTTTGGACATATAATACCTAACAATTTAGGAGTTGAATTTGCATGCCAGCTGGTGGGCACACATTTTCAGAGTTCGCTGTTCATCACACAGATAAACATGTTAAGTAGAGAACTACATAAGCTGCTGACATGCCATGACTGATCAACTGCGTTTGAGGTGAGAAGACAACTGTGTAAATCTGACAGAGCCATCGGCCCCGAGTCACAGACTTACCTCGAGTAAAGCAAGTAAACAGTGTCCCAGAGCTGCCCTGACAGCTGCAGTACATTTTCCACTTCTACCCAGAAAGCTGTAAAGAGAATGCTCAGACTTAATTTAAACAGTATAACCTGGTGTAAAACAGTGTAACCTTGTGTAAACCTGTGTATCCTGGTGTAACATAATGTAATCTATCATAATACAGTGCAACCTGGTGTAATGCAGTTTAACCTGGTGTGAAATGACTGATTGTAATGCGAATATGAGCCTCACATTAAAAGAACCTTATAATTCACAGTGGGTGGTTTATATGTCACCCACCTAAAGCCTGAGACCACCTTGAGCAGTGTCCCCTGTACGTGATCCATCTCATCGTCCTCCTCAGTCACACATTGCCTTTGATCCAAGCAGCGCACACAGGGAAGCAGGGCCAGAACAATGGCGGAACACACCTCCTGATCTTGTCGATACAACGAGCACACATCCCTGCCCAAACAATACTCGGTTACAGAAACTATCTGATAATGGAGCAGGTCCAGAAGGACAGTTTAGCACAATATGTTCTGACATTAAATGAAATGAGGCTTTCATTTCTTATCATATTTCAGCTCAAAGAGTATGATCAACAGTTCATATATAGATTTTTATTTTTAGCACAATTTGCATCCTTGTTTGTGAAGTGCCAATTACCCATCCTGGTTAGAACTCACCCCTATCACATACGAAGCTCCTGAATATAGGCAGCCAACGCACTGGGTGTAATGTGGAGAGAGAGCGCCATCTACCCACCCAGAGAGAGCATGGCCAATTTTGCTCTGCTGATGGCTAGCAGCATGACCCAGGACTCTAACCTGCGATCATCAGAGCCTCATAATGCTTGTGCATTAGGCACAAATGAAAACTACTTAAAATTGCTTTTGGAGGTTAGCACATTTCAACAGGAACATAAAATCTAGAAACCAACAAGTTACAATAACATAAACGTAAGATTAGTACGACAGTATCATCTTTAGTGATACAATGATAATCAACAGGACCAGCAGGAAGCTTTCCTTACGCCAGAGGCCTCAGTAGGGAATCAAACTCTTCAACTGTCAGAGATGTCTCCTCTGCAGGAAGCTCTTTCAGAAGAACCAGGTACTGCATGTCAACACAAGAGAAAACACACACATAAGGGAGGACATTCCACTGAGACAGCCATGTTGGAACATGCAGCATCATCACTGATTTCATTTAAAGCTCTGTACCATTTGGAGGTGCAGTGGTTTGGCAAAGTCGATCTGGTCCAAAAGTTTCAGGAGCTTCCGTCGGATATCCAGAGGCTTAAAGGCCAGCCCGTGGCCCAGCTTAAAGGACACACTCAGCGAGAGGAACTCTAGAATGGCCAGAAAAGCCAGATCCTGAGAGGTCAGCAGACGCTGGGAGAGAGGACTCTTAGCTTCTAAATAAACAAAGGGAGAGTTAAAAAAATATATAAGAAATATTAATATTGATAAGGAATAATAGTCAACACAATATCACCAACACACCATACGGTCATATGCAAACTCAGCATTAAGGCATGATCTGACTCATGCCCTGAACAGCATCCTCACCTTGAAGATTATTAAAAAAAGGTCAACAGACAGGACCTCGGAGCATGAACCCTGTATGAATATGTCCAGTGTGAAAATCTCCTAGATTTTTACATACAAAACTTTCAACAGTTCAAACATAGGTTCAAACAAACAACCATCATTGACAAGGGGGTCCAGACGAGCAACAAGCTTGTTAGTAGTTTGTTATCCTCCACTGAAGGTATCTAGTTCTTTTATAATATTGTTTATATCAATGTCAATGTCAAGAAATCGAGTTGTGAGTTTTCTTGGATCTTATATCTTATAATCTTATACTCAGTTCAGTTTACAATTTGGCTAAAATCACACAGCGTACGCCTGGTTTACAGAGCATGTCTCAATTCTCTAAAACCTAAAGTGAGAATACAAGCTCATCAATAATAATGTAGTGAGAATATGAACACAATTCAAACTGAATCGGAAACTAAACATTAAATAAGATTCATCTGATATCTGAAACCCTATCTAATGCCTAGAAAGACTGAGGAGCACATCACTCACAGTGTAAAAGTTCAGCTCCATGCACTGTCTTGGTTCCCTTTTTCACTTTGTACTGAAACTTGAACACCTGTACATCTCAATCATAAATCTGTTTAGGAAAGCTCAGAAAAACAGGTTTTTATTTACCTAAGCCGTACTGGAAATCCGAGTCCCTGCTAGGCTTCTGTGTTCTGTTGGTGCTGTGATGAGCCTCCTCACCATCATCAAGCAGATCAAGCTCCTCCTGTGGGTTCTCCTCCATCTGGGTTCTGCTTATCTCCAGGTCATCAGCTGCGTCAGTCTCAGGTATGATGCTCTCTCTCTTCCTGGAGTTACTGAGCTGCAGAGAGAAGAGGAAAGTTCAACACTGAGACTTCAGCAGCACTGAGTCTAACTCTGACCTGATCACACACATGCTGTCACTCCTAACAGAGGCACCTTGTCTACTTGTCTACTCCCTACTTCAGTTCAAATTCCAAGAGCTCACAGATCCAGATTTAAGCCTAAATTGTGGAGGTGCACCGTGTCCACCTGAATATGTTCAGGTTAGTTGTCTGAATATCTGATATGTTTTGGTTGTTCCAGTTTTCAGACATTTTAGAAGGCTGCCTTTCAGGCCCTCTCACATCCCACACAGTTCAACAGCACCGACCAACTGGTAGTTCTACATGGTGTTACAGAAGCATAGATACCAAAAGCTACTTTTTAAATTAAGGCTGGAACATATGGACAAAAAATCATATGTTTCATTGAGAGGATAATTTAATTATTCTATTGTATTTAATTATATCATATTATTAGGCAAAAGTGTGAAATCATTTAAATGTGACAGCCCTGAACTGAATCAAATGTCATGAGCGAACCTCTACAACGCAACTCACCATCAACTTGCAAATGTCTGACAGTTCAGTGAGCAGCCGAGCAGGTAAAGCCTTTAAGAACAAACTGCGAGAGACTGCAGATACGCTGTCCTGACAGAGAAAAGTACAACACACACTCAGTAAAATACAGTACAGTGTACACATACAGTAAAACTGTGGAAAACAGAACATTAACTTTATAAGCACCATTGGCTTTGTAATTAAGGTGGAACTGATGTTGAGGTTCCACTGATTACCAATAAAACAGATATTTAAGGGCCCGTACAGAACGGACATCTCAGCTACAAGGATACTACATTCAATTACATCTACAGTGATTACAATAATGAACATACCTTATTTCTGGTGGCCAAGCTGTCTGAGCATAACAGCATCACAGACCTAAGAGTGGAGAGAATCTCATCCTCAGATAACCTGCTCTTGGCAGATGACACGTACTCCGTGAAGTCCTGCGCTAAAGCCTGCATGTAACGGAGAGAGATCTCAAAGTTAAACCAACAAACAAGCTTCTGCAGTTCTGTCAGGAAATGGGTGGAAGTGGAGTCCTGTAACACAATGTAGGGTCTGCACTAGAACTGGCTATATGACCAAAAAACTCATATCTCAATTTGAGTGGAAATGGTGATATACAATACAATTTGATGAAACCCCAAAGCAAAACACGAAGGGAACACTTCCCTAAGCCACAATGAGCCCTGAACAGATGGTCCATTTGCCCAATCTAATTGAGTCTCTATGTCCGTATGTCTACGGATGAGCCAATGAGGACTGGTTGCATCTGACTCGCAAGCAGGATGATGAGAAACCGGCGAGTCCCTTCTTGGTCCTCCACATAGTTATGGTAAACGCTTACTAGGGTTGTAAGGTGTGTTTGCACAGCTGGGTTACACCCATATAAAAAACTGATGTTACCCATTACTCCACTCCAGCATCACAGGTAACAGGGTACAGAGGCACTGGCTGTTTGAACCATTCTGACCTTTGCTTTGTGGAACAGAGTGGCACGACAGGCATGTTCCTCAGTGATGACTCCAACACAGATGAAGGTGCCCAGGACTCCCGTAAGCAGCCTCAAACAGCGAATCATACATGCAGGCGGAGTGATGGAACTCTGGAACCCAACATGGAAAGACCCAGCATTACACACAGAAATAGAAATATCACCTTTTTTACATTTTCATTTCCAACTAATATTACTTCTGATACTGAAATCAATATCAGAGACTGACCTCAGGCATCCCTGCAACCCCGTCAGACTTACCACAGACTCCCCTGCCACCCCTTCAGAGACTGACCCAAGGCATCCCTGCCACCCCTTCAGAGGCTGACTTGAGGCTCTGTTGCCAGCTCATCTGAGACTAACCTTCAGCTCCCCTGCCACCCCGTCAGAAACTGACCTCGGACACCCTTGCAAACCTTTCCCACTGGCTCACTACTGGACTTGGACCATTTACACCTGTCATCATTGACAGTGTAGAAATTTACCCTTTCTGCGACTGTTACTATTATGACCACCATCAAACCATCATCATTACTCCAGTACACCTGAGCATTACAGCAGTGGAGATTCAGTGTCTTATGAATAACCAGGCCAGAAACAGTCCCTCCTCATGAGTCTGGTCCCTCCCATGGGTCCTTGGGTTCCATGAGGAATGTTTTCCTGGACGTTTGCCCTTTGTCTAGCTCACCAAGAGGTTTATTTCTTTATCCTTTATGTTTCATGTGCTGCTGATGATGATGATTGTATTTTTGTTTTCTGAGAAGCTGATTTGATTTGATTAGATTAATTAAACAGCTCTGCACTCACTTCAGAAGAGCAATTCAGTAGATGATCTGCCACAGACTGAAGGCTCTGCTCCAGTCGGGTTCTCAAAGCACTAATGACGGTCAGCTGGGGGTTCTCCCTGCAGCTCCCATCTCTTCTGGCCACAGTGAGGGAGGTCGCGTCATCGAAACTGAACTGCAGATAAAGAGCCTCAATTTCACGCAAGATGCTTCTAGAGTCAGCTGTGACAGGCTGCTCTGGAGGACAGAGGCTGGAGAATGGACCAAACAAAAAAGGTAAAATACCTGCATTTTTCTGTTTACACTTAATTTAAAGGAAAACAGTCTCAAACAGTCTCTCTGAAATCGCAGACACGTGCAGCCAGAGCTTTGACTCTCACAACCTGCATTTTGTGGGCTAGTATTCTAAGCTTCATAACTCAGGATCAGAGTAACCTACAGACATGATATCCATATGATAAACTACATGACCCTAACTAGCCATGGTATAATTGTGTGATAAATTATCAAGGAGTAATTCAGCCCAGAAAACTAAAATTCACTGATTTCCAACTGAATTAAATCCCAAGTTAACATCCAATGAAGCTTGCAGTGTCTGTTTACTACTCTCTATGTGGACATGCTAAACCTGCTTGGAGACTCATCATCAACTTATCAGCAAAAGGAGGTGAGGCTAATGACATCACCCAGTTAATAGATGTTTGTTGGGATGTTTGTTCCCTTTTTGTGCTCACAGTGTTCAAATATCAGAGAAAAGGACCGCCTTGTTACAGAGAAAAGGAAAACCCTCACCCCTGCAGCTGAAGAGAGTCCATCAGGAATGTCATTCCTCCCATGGTGTCTTTCAGTGTCAAAGCCACTAGAATTCTTGGAATAAGGTTTAGTGGGAAATCTCTGAAAGAAACAAACAAACAAACAAATAAATAAATAAAAACACAGAAAACCATACACCACATACCATAAAATCCCAGAGGTTTACAGTAAAGTGACTTCGACAACTGAAATTTGAGACCAAGGTTTGCATTGGACGCTTGGCATTGTTGTTAACAGGGTGAGTAGGCTTTCCAGGTGTTCTGCCAAATCCTCCATGCCAGAATCTAAGCTTCTGAATCCAAGAGCCCTAAGATTCCAGTAGTGTCTGTTTTAAATAAGGGTTAATCTACAGTTAGACTAAATGCAGGAATTGTGAGTATAGTCTATTGTGCCCATACTGCCCTGTGACACACATACACATGAAGGGGTGTTCGATATCACCATGTAAGTGAAATAAAACAGAACCCTCTGGGACTCCACAAGATATGCTAAACTGTGACTAAATAAATCCATTTCTGCATTAGTGTTCAAAACTGAATCCTAAATCTAGGTTCCACAGGATTGAAAAAGGAAGAAATTTCTTAGCTGTTTTTAATTTTACACTGCAAGTACAAACAGAATTGAAAATAAATCATTAGAGTGTACAGTTAGAAGTATGGACCTGCAGACGACAGGGGGATGCTTGACGTCCTCTACATCATCACTCTGTTCATTCATCAGAAGCCAGTCAATGATGCTCTCCTTCAGACACTGAGGTCTTCCTGCCTCCAGCAGCAGAGACGAGGATCGCTCGTTGACATAAACACTCTTGGGGAGTGAGCACTTAGTCATGGCCTGAGCCAGGCTGAGAGTGGAGAGACTACAAGACAGAGCAAATTAGGACAAACTAAATATCTTACATTTTTAGTAGTTCTTAGCATATCTTACTAAATATCTGACTTTACTGAACAAAACAAGGACAACAATGTATTTCAGAGACTGGGTAGAGAAATGATCATAGGATTATGATGCCACTCCCTATTTACGTTTTAGGACGTTTTAGAGTAGTAGTGGGTAATCCAGGTCCAAAGTGACCTAACCACTTCCATCATCATTGTGTGATGAACTATCAGTGCGTAATCCAAAACAGCTACAATTTACTTGTTTCTAATTTATTATTATAAATATCCTTGTCAATCTAATCAATACGAATAATTAAAAAATAGAGAATTCTTAGTTCAAAACCCTCAATTTCCATCAGATTTTTTGTTGCGAAAAAAATTTTTTTTTTGATCAAAATACATCTGTCTCTGTCCCCTATAAATTCTTTTCAATGTTTTGGCGAAAAATGTATGTCAAACTAAGAAAACATACCACAAAATTGGCCTAGGGTTCTTAAGGTTAATATGATTTATCAGTGTGATTATCTCTCATTTTTATCAATTATTCTAGAGCATTTTATTTACTGTATATTACATTAGATGATTCATTTTGTCTAAGTGGGATTTTTGTGAAAGAAATATTACAATAACATTGTGATTTACACTATTATTACTTTACAATATTTCCAGAACGTTCCTGGGAAATCTCTAAAACATAGCAGGCTAACCTTTGTGGAAGATATCATGACTGACTAATTTCCCAAACGATCAGAACACCTGCAGTACAATCAGGTGGGATTTGCACCTCACTGTGATTTACTAAAGAACTCACGAGGAAGGTTTGCAGATAGCAGCAGAGTAGAGCTTCCAGAACTCTCTATCAACAGGCACTAGCGAACACTGCACCATGGTGTGCAGAAGCTCCAGACACAGGGCCTCGGTCTGAGCTGAGCTGACCCCTCGTATAGCCATTGCCCACACCCTGCCCCACAGCCGACTGAGCTCTCCCTGCTGAGTCTCGAAGTTTCCTGAACCAGCACCCTGGCAGAGGGCCACCTGCCTCAGGCAGCGGAGCATATATGGCCCCCTCTCTCCATGACGCTGCTGCTCGCCCAGCAGCTGGCACAGCAGGGAGAGCAGAGGCAGCAGCTCGTGGGCTGGAAGCATGGAGGGGTACTTGGAGGTCAGAGCAGCCGTCACCTGTAGCCTATAGACACAGAAGACAGAAGAAGTAAGGGATGAAAAAAACACTTAGACTAGATATAACAGAACACTGTATCTCTCAAAATATCTGTGGACACCCCTTCTATTGAATGTATTCATCTACTTTAAGTTACCCCCATTGCTGACACAGATGAGCAAATGCACACACAGCACACACATAGTCCCTGGTGAGAAGTCACTGCCAAAAGAATAGGACTCTCTACAGCAGATAAACAAAAACGAACCTATTGGCACCATGCCTAATGCCAAGCAATGTTCAGGAATCTAGTAAAAAGACTTCCCTGGACAATAGAAAACTTTTAATACCCTTGATTACAAAAGATATCCTCATTCATGGTGTGTGCCAATACTTTTGTCCAGATGGTGCATCACAGAATTACATTTACATTTGTGAATGAACAACAATGGATGGATGTATTGTTTGTTAATGTCCTGTTAAATCCATTTTTGTCATTTGTGCCTTTTTTAATTAATTATGATTATTCAATAAATTGTCAAAATAATAAGTAGATGACCTCAATACTTACAAGAGCCTTTTTCTCTTATAATGTAATGAGGGGGTTAGTAAACAGATTTAGCAGCTGTTTTTGAGCAGGAAAATCACCAAATGGTGCTGAAGTTGCACCTTGGATGCCATGGAAAGAGCTGCTTACTGCTCCGGGCACGTGTAATCACTCCTCCCTAGTGTGTGAACTCACTAGTGTGTAAGTGTGTGTTTCACAGCAGAGGACAAACTGTACCATGGAATCATGTCAAAGTCGTCGTGATGGGGCTGCAGGTGGTCTCTCAGAACCTCCCACCCAAGTTCAACACGTCTGCGCTTGCTGCTCTGCGGGCTTTCTCTCTGTGGGCCTCGAACCTCCACAATATGCAAGTCCTGATTGAACAGCTGAGAAACGTTTGACACACCACATTAGTTTACACCTACAGACACCAGTACCGACCATTACACCAAGACAGCAGACAAGATTCAACAACAATCATATTTACTGTTCATGCGACATAACATCAATTTACCAATATAAAGTCACGTGAAAAATTTAGAACAGCCCATTAAATATTTAGATACTTATTAAGTAATATGGACATATCTGACCTTCTTTCCAAAAAATATCTATAAATAAATGTGATGTAATTGCATCAACGCTGCAAAAAACAATATTTGACTATGTTACTGTTTACTTAACAAAAAATATTCAAATTCCAACTGAAGAAAAAGTTAGGACACCCTATGACCTAATAGCTAGAATTGTCTACTTTGGCTGAAATCACCTCCTGGCCCTACTGCAGCAAAGCAGCCCCAAACCATGACACTTCCACCTCCATGATTCAAAGTCGGTATCAGGTTCTTGTGCTGTGTTTGGTTTGTGCCAAACATGTCTTCTGTTACTGTGCCCAAATAATTGAACCGTGCATTAATCGGAAAAAACACACTGTTCAGAATGTCCTGGCCTTTGTCTATCTGTTATCTGGCCAACTTTAGTCTTGCCTTGATGTTTTTTTAACAGCACACCAAACATAAAAATCCCTTGTTTGGTCTCTTTTTGATGGTAGATGCTGCAGTTTGACGTCAACTGTGACAAAAGCTATCTGTAGGTCCCGTGATGACATTTTAGGTTCGTTGGAAACTTCTTTACACATCTTGTTGTCTCATCTTGGATTGAACTTGTTAAGATGGCCTGACCTGGCCACATTGACAGTAGTTTTAAAAGTTCTCTACCTTCCGGACAGTGAAGCGGCTGATTTCTAATTGATCTGAGATCTTTTTTTAATTCTGAACGTAACAGACATCTCTTTGGATCTGGCCATGGTGATCCCACTGACTTCAACATTCAAGAGCAAACCAAACTAATGTCTGAAGTTAACCTCTTCCAAAGTTCACGCTAAGGATGGTCTAATAATTTGCAGCTGATTTGTTGCACCTGATTCTAATTTTAGGATAAGCAAAAATTATGGGGGTGTAACTTCGTAACTATCTTACAAGAAAATGGCATTTCTTATATTAGACAGTTGTTTAAAAAGACATTTCTTCAGATTTATGTGTTTTGTATCACCTCCATCTCTTAATATAATTCAAATGAAGGTCAATAGTGGACCTTGGGGGAGAAATATTTTCACGTCTGTATAGGTAAATAATTTAATTCTACATAAAATTTTACAGTGTTACAGATAAGAATAGTAACTCTGATCACCTGCTGACAAACGTCCGCAGTCAGCTCAATGAGGTTCTCTTTAACAGCAATATGACGAGCTCCTGTGGCATACTTTCCTCGACTGCCGATCTGACTGATCTCACTTACAAGGGCATCGTAGAGGTTATAGAGGAGACTCTGCCATTTCACCCAGTCTTCTGCATGGGCACCTGCACCAACACAGACACTACTGAATATATGTACAATATATATTCAAATAGAACACATTTTCAAGATAACAATGGGAAAAAACAAAGTTGCTTATTATTTATTATTCAGATTTTAGTTGGTGCTGTTCAGACTGCGTAATGTAATATGAGCCAAACACACGTTCCTAAGGCTCACATGTATACACACCATAATGTCAGACTTCAGTTTGAAAGGCCACATCACTGCAGACTTCAGCATTGCGTCTCATTAAAATACAGCTGTGTCAGTTCATCAGTCAGTAAGAAAGGCCTTCATGAACATGAACACAACACTGTGGCCAAGAAGGAACTCCTGACCAACCTACACATTTCCTAAAAAACAATCTAAAGACATGTTACAAAAACTGATCAAACTGAAGATAACCTACACAAAATAAATCCCTGTAGGGTGATATGACTAAAAACTCAAATCTCAATAAGACATGAAAAGAGAACCTGTGATATAAAATATGATGAAAACCTTATCAGACTATAATGTATCTATTTATATGTCAAATCAGAAACACGGCATGTTTAAATAGTAACCTTTATTTACAATGTTTCTATGATATTGTTTGAACAAGACTGTAGATCTGTAGAGTGTTGTCCCTCTGGAAACCAAACCATTTCCACAAGTACCCACAAACATACATTCTTTTTTGGATTTAAATTGCGGTGGTAACCAGCATAGCAGATGTGATTTGATATGGCTATTTTTTTTTTATATCTTGTACAAAATATATCTCGATATATAGACATTTACAACATATTACCCACACCTACCTGAAAGGACCAATATGGCTAAAGGTTTACATTCCAACCAAGAAACAGACCTTATAAGTGTTTGGGGACTGTGATCAACTGATCAGGAATTAGGGCTTCATCAGCTTGACTGGATTATGTGTGGATAATACTGGGTGAGGCTTATACTAAACTGGGGGTTGTGAATTAGTGGATTAGCTTCTTTGATCACAGTTGATTCCGGGTGTTGATGCTTAAAAATGAAAGAATCTTTGGATGTGTAGGACATTACAGTTATTAAAATGGTAAAATTAGTAATTTTACAGCTCAGTTTGTTAGGATAAAACAATAAAACTATCCTGTCAAACTGCTGCACATCAGTAAGATCATATTCAGTGCATCATCACCTGTCTCCTGTGTCCTGGCTCCTTTAGGATGATGAACACAGATCTGCAAATTAAAGAACTCCACCATCTCCTCCTTCAGAGTGGAACTGGGTCTCCTTTGGCTCCACACATGAAGGATGGAGGGCAGCAGCTCCTCGCCCAGCCTACACACCCGTCTCCTGCAGTTTATGGCCACAGAACGCAGGAACACATTCAGAGCAGAGATCAGTTGTTCCAGCACAGTCAGCTGCCTCTCCTCCCTAAAAAAGCCCAAATGGTTCTGATTAGTTAACTGAGCAAACATAGAATCCCTCCATCCTAGTTATGGATCACTGATTTCCTCTGAAAAATGTACTGTGGTGTTATTGAGATGTTATTTATTACCATAATAAAATAACTGGTCAACCTTATTCAGTACCTGGTGTTACTCAGAGTTTTTGAGAAGAAGGTGAAGAGCGTGTGACATAAGCCCTCAGTCTGAAGACAACATCCCTGAACCACAGTGTGGATAATCCTGCTGACTAGGACTCGGTTGATTGGCCTGGAGGTCCCAGTGAACAGCCCACAGTACAACTCCAACAGACCTGACAGCATATCAGAAATGAAGACGTCAGAAACTTAAACAATTTTTAGTTTATTTATGTATTTATTTTATATTATTTATGTATTTATGTAATGTAAAATATTTGTATTTACATTTAATTTCCCTGAAATTACTGCTGACAAATACTACACTTAAGGAGACATGCTCGGGGGGCAATGATTGGTCAACAAACAAATTCAACTTGATGATTTTCTATTAAGTTTTTAAATTACATTTTGTTTCAATTTTGCAGAAAAACAACAAATTATTTCATGAGGTGTTTTACAAGTGTAGATTTGTTTTACATATACTGTGTATCTTATATTGGCATTCAGCAAAAAATATATTAGGATATTATTTTCTGTCCATATCACCTACTTCTACTTAGAATTACACAGACAAACTTCAAAATAATGTCATCTCACGGTGAACTCGCTGGTCATGGCAGAAAACTACTAGAAGACAAAACAGGCTAACACTGTATTACAATACACTGTAATATTACAGTTACACTGTACATCACTATCACAAAAATTCTCTTTAAATACTCTAATCTATAAATACTGTAAATACAAAAATACATTTACATTTTAAAATGTAATAAGGAATGGACCAATAGAAAATGTTCCTAAATGTCTTGGAATAAAATATTTTTACACTGACTTCCTTTGAGCTGGGTGATACAGACAAACAACAAATCCGGGTGTATTTTAGCTGAATGGTGATATACGATATATAGTATACAATACTATACAAAACAGGTCATCCTGACCTTACCATTTCCCTTGAGAACTCACTGGTCACTCCATCTGCTGAAGCACGCAGTCTTGGTGTAGTAGTGGATGACCAGTTATCATTCTCAGCTCATGTTGCAAATCTGACTCGGTCCTGCAGATTTCTCCTTTACAACATTAGGAGAATTCGACCTTTTCTGTCTAGAGAGGCCACTCAGGTGCTTGTTCAGTCTCTTGTCATCTCAAGACTAGACTACTGCAACTCCCTATTGGCTGGCCTTCCTATGCGGACCATCAGACCATTGCAACTCATCCAGAATGCAGCAGCGCGGCTCGTCTTCAATGTTCATAAATTCAGTCATGTAACTCCTCTGCTGCGTTCCCTTCATTGGCTCCCTGTAGCTGCCCGCATCAGATTCAAAACCTTGATGCTGACCTACAAAGCCAAAAATGGACCAGCCCCTCCATACATGATGGCAATGGTCAAAACTCGAGCTGCACCAAGAGCCCTTCGAGCTTCAAGTACAGCTCAGCTTGACCCACCATCCCTCAGGATGCAAGGTAAACATGCATCCAGACTCTTTTCTAAAATGGTGGAACGAACTTCCCCTGGGAGTCCGAACAGCCGAGTCCCTCAATGTCTTCAAACGCAGACTGAAGACTCATCTGTTTCAGGAGTACTTAACTCCATAAAGACTTTTGTTTCAACACGGTCTAAATGTGTGGAATCTCTAGATTCCAGCCTTATCTACTAGCTAAGGATGTTCTAAGTAAACAGCAAAGCACTTTTGTAAGTCGCTCTGGATAAGGGCGTCTGCTAAATGCCACAAATGTAAATGTAAATGTAAATATCAATATATTGCCTCAGTCCAAATCCTGCTGATTATATCCCGATATAGATATAAATAATGATATATTGCCCAGCCCTGTGTTACAGTGATGATTTACAGTTTCTTCATGTCAGTAAGGGGAAATATGTATATAAGTCATTGACATCTAAAACAAAAATGTCAGGTTATAGATTCCTAAAAGGGACATAAAGCTTTCATAACTTGTAATCTTAGAGCTAATGAAAGAAATGAAAACCATGCTTAAAAACAATTCCTGTATACTTATAAACATCTTTCAATCAATGTTCATAATTAATATTAATATATTTTACATTAACACCATTAACCTCACTCACTGCTTTACATAAAGAAAGTGTGTGTGTGTGTATAATTGTTACTGCTGACTGGCAGAAATGATGAAAATGTCAACTGTATAATCAGAGCTCTCACTGTGCCACTGGGGTTGGGAGATCTCACACCAGTACTTGCGGACAGAGAGGATGTTCTTCAGGAGCATGCTGCTATAGTCTTCTCCATATGCAGCACAGCTGAATGAGCTCTGCATGACCTCCACCACGTGAGCTAGGAGATCTGCGCTCTTCAGCATTGGACCTCCTGAAGGAAAACGGGACATGATTACCAGAAGAAAGTGCAGAACTGGGATATCAGAGGAAAAGCACACACATGATCATATTCTGCAACACATCACAGAATCAGAGTCAACACAACTTGGTGTGAGGGCCATGGCCTGGTGGTTAGAGAACCATCCTTGTGAGTGGAAGGTTGCTGGTTTGATTCCGGTTTGATTGAGCAAAGCACTTAACTCCCCAGTTGCTCCTGGCATGTGTGCTCACTGCCCTAGTGTGTGAATTCACTAGTGTAGGGGAGAGTGTCACTGTGTGGACGGATAATATGTGCAAGTTTAATTCATTTAAATTTATTAAGTTATAACAATTTTTTTTTAAGTTGTTTTCATTTTTGACAATGTCAGTATAAAGACTTCAAGGCTCAATATAAAACTGCTCAGAATGCAATTCCAAGGGGACAAATTGTCTTAAAAACTCACGTTTGTTGGCACATCGCACAAAGTACTTGATCAGGCTGCTAATATCCTGCATCTTCTTCTGCCGATTAGCCTGTGTGGTGGCTGACACGTTGGTCTTTCCTGACTGTAGGAGCTCTGTCTCCTTCTGAAGGTATTTCTTAAGGAACCTGGAGTGAAATAATTTTTAAAGCATACCCATGTATTAGGGCTTGCTGATATTGATACAAAAATATCTTAAAATCAAAACCCAATATATTTTATCTGAATGGAGATACAATAAATGACATGGAAAAAAATACAATGTGAAAAAATCCTTCTTTTCTTCATTTGTTCAGTAGGAACACTAGAGATTATGCCCCCACCATAGTGTGTAAACGAGAGTGTGAAAGGATCAGAGTAGAGGAGGAGCTGAGAGCAGGGGGCAGAGCAGAGTGAAGGAGCAGGAAAAAAGATTTCCACAAAACTGAAACTGAACATTGTTTAAAAATGTTAAAACTCAATATATCTCTTCAACCCATATCTTGTTCTGTTTCTATCCCAATATCAATATAAGTATTGACATATTGCCCAGCCCTACTGTGTATTACATGCCTATTTTCACTATTATTATTGATAGTAATCATGCTAACCTGAACACAGCATCCCAAGTGAGCTGGGTGTTGTTCCTTGAGGCTCTGCAAGAAGAAGTACGGTCAAGTTCCTGGACCGTCTCAGGGTCTCGAAGAAGCCTCTTGAAGCGATCAACCTCCCTCTGCAATGGAGCATTAAATCATGTTTTATTTCTTCACATGCTTTTAGGATTTACAGATTTACTCATTTAAAGCAGTTTACTAGAGGGCAGAGGGCAGGGGGCAGGGGCAGCTGTAGTCTGGAGGTTAGGGAACCAGCCCTGTTAGGGGAGGCTTGCCAGTTTAATTCCCTGAACTGGCAGGACAGGACTCAAGTGAACAAGACACTTAAATCCCCAACTGTGCCACCGGCGCCATGGATAGGGCTGCCCACATTGCCCTCTAGTATGTGAATTCACTAGTGTGTATGTGTGTGTTTTACCATGTAGATGGTGGATGGATTAAATACCATCCATGTGCAAGCACAGTGGATTTATATGCACATTTACAATTTAAACTAGATCCTTAATTTTACAGTACTGTAGTGTTACATACAAACACACAAAAACAAATACCTTCCTTTCCGTGGCCTTCTCATTTTCTAACCCACGGCAACAGAGGAGCAGCTCATGCACTGAAAGACTCATTGTGGTTCAGCTGGATCCATGGGCTTCCACACACTCAGCTGCTGAACTGCCAGTGAGAATAATCACCAGAGGTCAATACTGTAGGTATTACATGGCTACAGATGACCAGGAGTGGACAAATATATCTGTAGTTAAAGCTTCAGATAAATGATCAATCTAAATAATATTATGAAGTGACATTTAAGCAGGGGTATTTCCACTTTTAATAAACACAGAGGCTGTATATTAATAAGTTGGGTCTGACAAACTGATAAACTAATAAACAGATCCTCTAGGGTCTGGGACTACACAGCAGTATCAGAGGTGGGAAATCCAGATCCAATCAAATCCGCCCCAGGCTTTTGTTCAGACTGCGTCCGCGGCTCTACTGTGGCGCAGCGATCCACACAGTCGCATCCAAACCCTGGAGCGGAATTTCCATCGTCTGGACCCGGATTACCCACCTCTGTTATTTACATTGTAAACAGGATGTCTCGAAACTCCAACGCAGGAAATAGCCGTGAAATTCAGCTCAATAAAAGTCCTGACACAAATCAGTTCATCGATCTGGAAGAGTTCAGCTCATACTTTGTTTATTGTCCGGTTTCATTAAATCCAGTCTGAACTTCTGAACATGTGTACGATGGAGGTGCCCGCCTTCCTCTCCTCTTCCTCTTCAGCGGTGACTGAGTCAGACTCGATGTGCGCCGCCTGCCTGCAGGAGCAACTCTGAAAAAGTCATGTTTTTTAGGGTTGTGGTTATAATGGTTTTATCTCTGAAATCTGTTCCGAAATTAATTAAACTGTTGCCAACGAACATGCGATAATATTCTCTTTTATGTTTATAAAAACAAATAAATAATTGTAAATAAAATATCTAAAAAGATTTTCAGGAATTTGCATCGTCCAGCATATCCATCATATCCTGATTCATTACTAAATCTTCATTACAAAGTCTTTTTCTGAAATTAAAATTAAACAATATAAATGGTTAAATAATCTAATAATCATCTAAATCTATATAATCATTTCTTTTACATGCTGTATCTCCCAATTTTAGACCAAAAATGGTGCTTACACTTAGCACAACAGAACACTTATTTCACTGCTTTATGTTTGCTACGTATCTGAGTTTATGAGACTTATGCAACATCAGTTTAAATTGATATAACGTTATAATAAATTAAAAAGTTTAATAGATTTAGAAATAATAGATATATCTAGATTTAGAAAACTTCAAGGGTTCAAGGTTCGATTTATTCAAGTACATAGTTATACACCATACAACATGCAGTGAAATGCTTTTTTACAACTGTCTGCACCCACATATCTATAGGGGAGAAGGGAGAAGGCGGGGACTAAACAGAATAAATATGTGCAATCTGAGTAGAAAATAATAAATAATAAAATTAACAATTAACTAACACTGAGGCTAACTGACTATGAGGAAGGAAATTATTTAGTGGAGGTAGGTGTGTGAATAGTTTCCAGTTGTGTAGGAACCCTGAGAGGTCTATAAAGTGCCAAGTGTTTTGGAAAATAGTGTTGAGTAAAATTCAAGTTTTGTGTTCTGTATGATAATCTATTCTCACAGAAAATATTTATTTTAGTAGTAAATAAAGCATTTGTCCATATTTACTTTTTCTCACAATACAATGCACACAAAAAACCGATTTTGGCTGCTATTTTGAAAATCATCTCATAAAAGGCGGGGCAAACAACCGTAAACCTGCCCTCTCTAATCTTGGCCCCGCCTCCTCTACTGCTAAGAACATGGCTGCCGCGAGGAGACACAGGCGTGTGGCGGCTTCCCAGCCCGGATTTATTCCCCTAAAATCTGATCTGGACGGGACAGGGCTCAGTATCGGCCGCAGGAAGCGGGTAAACAAAAATAAGAAAAAGAACTGGAACAAATTCAGCGATATTAACGATGTGGAGGAGTTTCTGGAAGACGTGAGACTCCAGGAGCGAGCAGTGGGGTGAGCCAGGTTTTTATTCAGAATAACAAACGTCACCAGTACAGCAATAATTGTGGGATTAAAGGCAGTTAAAGTAATTAATAAAAAGTTAAAACAGGAGAATAGTTGGTATAGCTTTGTGCCACGTGCGTTAGGGGTCTGTTGGTCACGTGGTTTAAAAAAGCCCGTGTAAACGGCGATGACGTAGATAACGGCGATGACGCAATTGAAGTTGAGAGAAATTCATTTGTTGTGTAAAAGTCTTTCATTATTATTATTATTTTATTTATAATTGTAAAAGTTTTGTATATGTTACTATTATAAAGTGTTAAATACACATTTGGTCTATAACTAAAATAAATTGTTTTATTTTATACATACATAATATCTCATTTTAGAATAAAGTAGTTATCCTGAAAATAATCTTTTAATTTATATTATGTTTCTACTGTTTTTCCACAGAGGTCTGATAGCAGAGAAAACAGATGACAGCCTCTTCTTTGTGGACACTGGAAAGAAGGACAGTGGTGTTGAACCGGGTGTGTTTGTGTTTTGTTTTTTTTTGTTTTTGTTTTTTATCCAATTAATTGGCCATTCGTTACTTTCTGCTCTTCTCCCTCCAGGTCCCAGTGAAAAGAAAAACTCCAAACCACTTCGGATAGATTTAATTCTACAGTCGAATTCCAGCATTGCACCTCCTAAAGAGTAAGATGCCATACCTATGGCTTGCTTGTTATGTGAACTTTTAAGTCATGCATGAACGTTATTGCTGGGCTTGGTAGGTAGTGGCTGTGACTGAAATGGTTCCCTATTTGTTTGTTTGTACTAAGTAGTGTAGAAACAGATGAATTTGGACCCTTTCTTGTTTGCAACAGCACCTGTCACAAACGTGAGAGCCTGAGCTGTGTTTAAAATTGTTTGGTGCCAAATCCCAGAAGTCTAGATCCTTCACACTCACTACTGTACTGTGTGTATCATGCTGCCTTGTGGACAGGCTTGATATGGTACTATTGGATTTTTTGGAAGGAATGTGCCCTGTGATGATCTCATCCTTGCGCTCCCAGTATTTCTATGGGAATGTGAAGACAACATTTTGGGACCTGGAGGACCATTGTGTGAATGGTTCTTCAGGATCTGAGGGCGATGGATGACTCCTTTCTCAGTTCTTTTATTTTACAGTCAGTAAATTGGAGGTAAAAAGCAGTAAATTGCAGAGGCCTCCATTGTTCAGTGTATATATTAAAACAATTAGCATTTAATTTGTCAACTTTTATCCTGCTGCTACACAGCTCTTCATCCTTTCCATCTTAAGAAACAGTGGGGTTCAGATGTTCACCCAGCTAAAGGTTTTCTTAAAGACTGAGTGTTGATGTATAATGCAGGAAGATTGCAGCCTCTAACAGGATCATGGATTAAGTTTTAGTGGTTATTTGTATATTTAGTCTTTAATGTTCTTATGTTCTGTCCAGTGTCTTGGCCTATCAGTGTCCCAATGCCAAGAAAGAACGTCGAATGGCCCAGAAAGCACAGAAACTGGCTGATATGGGTGTGTTGCCACGGCGAAGGAAACGTCTCCAAAAGGCACCCATTAAGGAGAAACAAACAGTTGGTAAAGACCCAGATAGGAACTTCTATGATCTTTGGAGTGCAGATGGTGAGTAATTTTTGATGATTTATTTTTAATATACAAATAGACAACTATTTGTATACTGACAGCATCTGTGTGTTCCAGGCCCAGAGACAGCAGATCCGTACTACCTTGAACAAACTAAGAAGAAGCTCGTTAAGGTGAGAATAATGGGGCATTCGGAATCTTATCAAATACTTAAATAATTAAAATCAAATTAATTGTGAATAATAAATTAGATACTCATGCAAACATCAACAGTTTAAACTAGTCTTTCCTCCTGCAGAGACCAGAGAAGATGAATGAGAAACCTTCGGTTCTTCCTGCTGTTGAAGTCATTGCTGCAGGAGGCTCGTATAACCCCGACTTCTTTTCCCACCAGGTAAGAGCTTTTTGAATATTTAGTGTGCTTTTTTTTTCTTTAGACTGCAAAATGCCCAACAGTGGCATTTATGGAGCATTTCAAAGTAAAGTTAAGTAATTCCACTTTCTTTAAAGCCATGAGCCACAGTAAACTGCAACTAAGGAGACTAAAATGCTGGTTGAGAAAATCTAACATGTTTCTGAATAATATTGAGTTTTATTTAGTCATTGGTTTGATTTTTTTAGTCAATCAATGGAGTTCATGCAGGGCATTATAGGTAAAGTGAGAGGAAGGCATGGAAATCCTGAACATTTTGAAAGTTTATAGAATATTAAATTGTCTGCCTATCTGTGCTGTTGATCATTTAGGCTTTGCTTCTGGAGGCCCATGAGGTTGAGGTGCAGAAGCAGAAGGTGGAGACGAAGCTACAGCGGAAACTTGCAGTAAATAAGAAAGATATTGCTACTGAGGTAAAACCAGAACTATTCACCCACATGTGTAGAAACTAAATCAGTTTATACAGTGTTTTTAGTGTTTTAGCTGTAACTGTACAGTGAGCCTATGCATCGTATCCCTTTTGATTCAGTTCTTTATTTTCCACAATATTGGTTGAATCTCTTGCACAAAATGTATTGGTTTTGTAGAGCTATAGGTGGATATAGAGAGCTTGACACATTGAGAGAGAGATAGATATTCAAAAAATAAATCATCACAGCCCTGCAAGGTTTTCTCTCATCTGTAATACATCTCATTTTCTGTAATATTGTGCTATGAAATCCTCAAGCAGGTCACACCTCTTTACTGGATGATATACGCAATGTTATCTAAATCGCTGTCCCAAAAGAAAAAATGTATCTCTATTTTTGTCAATTGCTAACTAAATCGTTTGACCACAGCAGCTGTCACGTGTGAAAATGTCCTGATAAATTGACAGCATTAAAAAATATTTACAATGACTTGCACTATAAACTGAAGGTGTTTTCCATCTTTTTTTAAAGTTATTTTTCTTTGGACAGTGACATTTATTTATTCATGGCTGGATTTTAGTTTTTAAATAAACTTCTTTAATGTTAAAGCTGCACACCTGAAACTGCACGTTTGTGTTTACTCAGTCTTCTGACAGGCCTTCTACCATTTTTGTCAAGCTTTCTGCTTTCCAGCCACAATCTTCACATTTTCATCTCTCATTAGGCTGAGACGGCATCTTCCAAAAGCCTGATTTTCTCATAGTGTGTTTGTGTGTGCAGGAGAGCACATTTAAAGAACAGATTGAAGGACTTGTTGAGGAAGAGGGGGAGCCACAACAGGAAGCAGAAGTTCCAGAAGCCCATGCTGAAGACGAAGCCGTCGGGCCTACGGCGCAACAGGAGAAAAAAACAGAGCGACAAAGAAAGAGGGAGAAAGATGACCGGATAAAGGTAATGAGGCAGATGTGTGCAGTAACCCTGAATGTTTCTGGCCATTACCTTTAGGAACTGTGTGCGAATGTCTGGATCATTTGTACCAGACATTGCCTGGACTTTTATCTTGTCAAAGTACAAAGTCTGGATAATGTCCAAGTGAGCCCATGTGTGAACAAAGCCAGTAATATTCTGGAGAACCTACAATAGCTGCATTCCATTGCACATGGTAAGCAGTGTCCTTGTATTCACTACATACGTGTGATATCAGGGCAACTTTAGGTGGTTAAATTGTTTCATTCAGAATGCCCTGCAACATAACTAATGAACTGTATATAACAGGTTCACGTTGTGTTTAGATGTTGTACAGTGCTTGTGATGAGTGCCAGTCGTTTAACCCTCAAGCAGTGATCGACTGGTAGTCACTACTCCCTATGCAGTTTGAAGGTCCTTTCAACCTGAACACTTTCACTCCCTGTTTTGAACCTCAGTTCTTTAGTTAAAATGGCAAAACTGCAGACTGTTTTTCTTGATTGCACTGATCTGAGTTCAGTGATTTGTGTTAAACTAACAGGAACTGCAGAAGAAGGCTGTGCGAAAGTTGATTGACAGCCGACAGCAGCTCTTCAAGCTGCGTTCTATTGAACTGGAGCTAAAGAAGAGGGAGCAGAGGACCAAGATGAAACGGGTCCAGCGTAAGACCCAGCAGGAGGCTCAGAAAGCCCTGCCTCGTCGCCTGGGAAGGCTGAAGTTAGTATTCTTGTTTCTGCTTTTCTTAAACCCCTAACAAGTACTTTTTTTAATAGCTTCATACAAAGTGATATAATACTAACATAATACAGAATCTGCATAAGTGTTGATACCTTTTCTAACTTTATAGGATATATGAGTGATTTCAAGTTGCATGTCCTCCATTGATGAGTATCGTAGCATTGTTTTGTTCACACGCAGGTGTAGGATAATGAAGATCATTGCTGTTTACTCGATCATTCAGAACTTGTACTCTGTGATGTGACCTGACTAGGGTGTTTTTGTGTTCTGTTTTGTGCAGATTTCAAGCCCCTGATCTTGATGTGCAGTTGAGTGATGAGCTTGCAGGCTCTCTCCGCACACTGAAGGTCTGTGTCCTGTTTGTGTAGTACTGAGCCAAACACACATTGCATAATGATTGGGTGTGAGGTGCACTAGATCGTCCCGAGTGATATCTGATCAAATGTGTTAAGGTATATAACAAACTAAACTGCAGTGTACAGTTCGGTGCTGTTTGGGGTCATTTTAAGACATTATGGTCATGGCTAGGGAAAGTGGTGGTTATGACATTCAGCCCCATAATCCTGGGGGCTGAAGTAGAGAAAATGCTGGGGAGCAGATTTGGGTAGGGGTGGTGCCTTTGGGCACACTGTGGCATCCCTATTCTTCAGTACGGCCAAGTACCGTATTGTAGTCTTTTGTTTTTTTTTTAAAGAGAGGAACTGGTCATAAGTTTATTTATATCAGTAATTCCATTCAAAAAGTGAAACTTGTATATTATATTCATTCATTACACACAGACCGATATTTCAAATGTTTTTCTTTTTATTTTGATAATAGCTGACAACTAATGAAAATCCCAAATTCAGTATGTCAGAAAATTTGTATATTTTACAGTATATCATGTATATATATTTTATAATATGTGTATATTTAGTAATATATGAATATTACTTAATTACTTAATTTTTAGAAATGTTGGTCAACTGAAAAGTATGAGCATGTACAGCCCTCAATATTTAATTGGGTCTCCTTTGGCTTGGATTACTGCAGCAGTGTGGCATGTCATGGAGTTGATCAGTCTGTGGCGCTGCTCAGGTGTTATGAGAGCCCAGGTTGCTCTGATAGTGGCCTTGAACTCTTCTGAATTGTTGAGTCTGGTGTATCGCATCTTCCTCTTCACAATACCTCATAGATTTTCTATGGGGTTAAGGTCAAGTGAGGGATACCGTGGTCTTTAAACCAGGTACTGGTAGCTTTGGCACTGTGTGCAGGTGCCAAGTCCTGTTGGAAAATGAAATCTGCATCTCCATAAAGTTGGTCAGCAGCAGGAAGAATGAAGTGCTCTGAAACTACCTGGTAGACAGCTGCATTGGCCTTGGACTTCAGAAACCACAATGGACCAACAGATGACATGGCACCCCAAACCATCACTGACTATGGAAACTTTACATTGGACCACAAGCAACATGGATTCTGTAATTCTCTGGGACCTTGATTCCACAAAGGAAATGCAAAATTTACTTTCATCAGAGAACATAACTTTGGACCACTCAGCAGCAGTCCAGTCCTTTTTGTCTTTAGCCCAGACAAGACGCTTCTGTTGCTGTCTCTTGTTCATGAGTGGCTTGACACAAGGAAGGCGACAGCTGAAACCCATGTCTTGCATACATCTGTGCGTGGTGGTTCTTGAAGCACTGACTCCAGCTGCAGTCCACTCTTTGTGAAACTCCCCCACATTTTTGAATGGGTTTTGTTTCACAATCCTCTCTAGGGTGTGGTTATCTCTATTGCTTGTACACTTTTCTACCACTTTCTACTCTTTTCCTTCTCTTCACCTCTCTATTAATGTGCTTGGACACAGCTCTGTGAACAGCCAGCCTCTTTAGCAATGACCTTTTGTGCCTTGCCCTCCTTTTGGACAACTGTCATGTCAGTAGCATACAGAACTAGACTGAGAGACCATTTAAAGGCCTTTGCAGGTATTTTGAGTTAATTAGCTAATTAGAGTGTTGCACCAGATGTCTTCAATATTGAACCTTTTCACAATATTTTAATTTTCTGAGATACTGAATTTGGGATTTTAATTAGTTGTCAGTTATAATCATCAAAATTAAAAGAAAAACATTTGAAATCAGGAAGGACATATGGGTCCATTAACTTTTTAACTCTAACAACTGATAACGGATTATACAACAGTCTGTTAATGTTAAATGTCAGTACACAAAGCACTAATCAATATTAAATACCTTTTGGTAAAGTCTCCTGCTGCAGATTTGACCACGTTCTGCCTGAAAGTGGTGTACTACAAACTGCTGTGACCCATAATCTTCAGTTGAGAATAATTATGAATCTAACAAAAACCTAATTTTTTTTTTTTTTTTTTTTTTTTTTAAAGAATTCATTAAAATATATCAAATGATGTATTAAAATAGTCCTTCATGGTCTAATAATAACCTGTGGTTCTCCTGCAGCCAGAGGGCAGTGTTCTCAAAGATCGATTTAAGAGCTTGCAGAAGAGGAACCTCATCGAACCCAGAGAACGGGCCAAGTAAGATTCCTCTTGTTTTAAAGCTGATCTCACCAGTGAGCTATTCTGCTGTGTCTATCTTGAACGCGTTAAAAAATCTCTGGATAAAAGTACATTTGTTTCATTTAAATGGTTGGGTTTCCTGATTTAAGTGTATTCATTAGTTTAACAAATGTCTTCTATTTTGCAGGTTCAAGAGGAAACACAAGGTGAAATATGTGGAGAAGAGAGCCTTCAAAGAAATAAAGTGATGTCAGTACAGTGACTCCTTTTTCTTCAGTTGGTTTCAGAGTGGTTCATGACAGCAGCATGTGAAATATGGAGTTGTGCTGTAGGGCTGTAATGTAGAAACACACCAGAGAATCTCATGACCAAATCGAGCCTGACCAACGTGATGTTCAGTGACTCAGTATCTCTCCCCCAGCTGCCTCTCTAAGATATGAAACAATGGAGAGTAACACACTGTCCATTTCCAGTCAATTAATAATCCTGAGTGAGAAATCTAGATGCAGCAGCCGTAGAACCTGGTGTGCCTGTGGCTTTGATATTTTTCAATAAAAGCTGCAGATTGTGCCCTCCCACTACCACCACAACCATCCCCACCCGGCTGAGGCTTAAAGCCACTCTCCTGCCTGCCAAACAGTCAGGCTTAACAGCAGAGTCGAAATGGCCTCCTACAATACATGAGGCGATTAAAGTCTAACATTAAATACTGAACGTCTGGATTTGGACTGTGGGAGTTTGGGATTCTGTTTCTTATCTTTTGCAAGAGTAATTAATACAGTGGAGTGTGTTTCTATTTCAGGATTTTGGGTGTTATTTTTCTCTGTATGGGGTAAAATTCCTAAATGCTGAGATGCCATGTTCACAAGATTTTAAACAACAATAATTATGCTATGTATAATTGTGTACAAATTTATAATACAATGTTTTTCATCCATGGCTTCCATTTATCTCCTGACCTTCTTGTGGCTGTTTCAATCATTTTTCCAATCCCTCACCCACACTTATTCTCCACCCTAAAGCCAACCCCTTCCCACTGTGCCTAGAAATCAATATTCAATTATCTGTCACACACAAGTAGCAGAGGTAAATGTCCTCCATCTGGAGCCACACCATCAAGGAAACAACCTGTTCAGTGACCGAATCCCCCCCCCCCTTCCCTTACCCTCACATCTGCTTATATTGCGGCTCATGAACACTTCCTGTCTTATAAATCAGTCCTTCTCAGATGTGTACATTAGCTCAATTATATTTCTGTATTTATAACTTGAAGTTCCTCCATTTAGTATTGCATTTCAAAACAATATTGTGGGACTTTTTTTTTATACAATGTAAAAAGATTTTGTTAAATTAAAGTGACATTTCACCCTTTTCTTTAAATGTTAATACTATCAGGTTCAAATCCTGGGTCAGGCTGTTGCTTAGTTATTTATTTAAACTCAAAATTAAAAGTGATAATTGGACATTCTGGATTTATGATTCTTACAAAACAATAAAACATAAAAATGCGATGAATATTTTAGATGCATTCCTGCCTTGCACCCAAGGCCCAGGACTCACCGTGACCCTGACCAGAAGCAGATGGATGGATGGAATCTACTTTTAATTACATTTCAGTCATTATTAACCTTAAGTTCTAAATTCCATTTTTTTATCTTTCCTGTTGTAAGCATAATTTCACTGGAGTGGATCTCCTCACAATTAACTGCTTCCTCTGTTTATCAGACTTTAATTTTGAAAATATTGATGAGCCTGATTCATTATTCATTCTTAAGTTCATTATATCAGTGGTCTAATGCGCTTGCACTACAGTTTGAGAATCAAATGCCATGCTTGAGAGTGCAAATTTGGCCACACTCTGGGTGAATTTCAGAACTTGTAATGACTCGTAGAAGCTTCTGGTTGTCTAATTAACATAAATTACAAGTTAATTGTTGTTGATCATTGTGGGAAATCAAGATAAAAGCTGAAGGCTCTCGGAACAAAATCCTGGGGTAGATTTTTACATTCCAAACTTGGATTTCCCACCTCTAGCCTCAATAGGGACTAATAACTAACACTAGTATACAGTATAATATAGATAAAGTGTCAAAGTCAGTATATTCAAATATGTTTGATGTATATTCAGAACCAGATGGCTTTTGACTGTGGTCATAATGGATGCCAATCTCCCACAATGCAATGTGAAATGGAAACGGAGGAGCTACTTGTGTCTGACGGACAACAATGCAAGTGCAATGTAATCAATTCACATCTCCTGCCTGATTTGTGCCACAGTGCAAATACAACAAGTGATATAGACTGCGTAGCCACTGTGTGGATGAGCAGTGTTGCAGGCCTTGCATGATGCTTTCAGCCCAGTAAACCTGGTCAAAAAGTCTGCAAATCTACATACCTGTGAATCAGTATTAGTGTACTAACCTGCTTAACCCGCACTATTAAGATTAGTATATAGTCTATACCGTGTAAACTGTATACTGTGTAAACTGAACAAAGAGCTTTTTTGTTTGTTTGGGGTTTTTAGGCTTAAACAAGTTAACTGCTGTAGTGTCCAGTACTACCCAGCAGGAGTATTTTATTGAGTAAAATGGGAAATTGACTCCAAGCCATTAGCTTAAGCTTTAATTACCCCTGCCAGTGTGTGAGTCCTGACAGTGAGAGTAGGTAAAGCTGATTATCATGTAATCATGGTGGGTGGGGGCAGATTTAATCTTTTACCTAAAGAGAGTGTCTGTCAGTCCATCACCACCACTCCCCACCACCATCAACCGGAAATTCCAACTGAGTCTGGAAATCCCAGTCTTTGCTGTGCTGCCAGAAATACTATTTATTGGGCTATTTAGACCTGAGGAGGTGAAACGAATAACACCGTTACAACTGTTTAATACAGAGTAGTTAATGGATTAGTTGTACTTAGTGTATGCAAAGGTTTTTACTCATTAAACTGTTCCTTCTGTTACTGTTGCATCTTAAGAAATCAGAATATTGTGGGGAAAAAAGTTCATGTTGTTGTATTTGTATTGTTTTCTCTACTTTAACACACAAATCTCAGGACAGGTTTGTTAATAAGCTGAAAAGTTGAATCAGGAGTCAATATGCATGGCCAGGCAAATCTAGAATGTAATCTAGAATCTGAATGGGGAATGATCTTTGCTTTTGTTTGTGCAAAGTTTTATTCGAGAGTTGCATGAACCATTAATTCCACTGTCACAGGGCTCTGGACTGGCTTGGTTTCATTGGATGGTTTCACTATCAAACAGTCATTTTACTGTAAACAATCACCTCTGTGGAGAAACGTGAAGGCCGTGTGGAGCTGCTTCCTCTGGGCTCCTGCACGCCGGTGGCTGTTGGTCAGTGTTGGTGTCTTACTAGATGATGAACAGACTTGTGTAATATACACAAACTGCATTCCGTGTGACTCTGTCTCATTTTGGCTCGCTCTAATTCCAGCTTAGAGCCTGCTGTGACAAACTGGGATCCAGCTGAAACAATTATCTGTAAATCTCCAGCTATCACACTTTTCTAATTTCTCCATACACTCCCATATATACTGCTTCTCCCTGTCTCAAACAGCATGCTGCAACTTCAAAAAAACTAACACTCCAAGAAGAAGTTGTTGGACTGTAATGATGATATATGTAAGTGATTACAGTATTACAGTGGAAGTATAAGTCTATTGGGGAAGACTGTACAAGGAGGAGGTTCTAGTACCCTGTTGGGCTGCCACTAGCTTAGATACAAGATGAGATAGAGTTGGACTTGCAGCTTCCATAAAACATGCAGCACATTTGCCCATATATGTAGTAGCTGAGCCTGGAGATCCCGCACACTCATGAGCTGCCAAAGCATGCTTACCAACTGTTCACATAAATGCTCGATTTGCAATAAATCTGGAGGTGCAAGTGTTGCAGTCTGGCTGAGACATTCCTGGGAAACCTGTGGGTGAGCATTATCCTGCTGAAAACCATTAGACAAAACACATGTGGCCACAGGATGTCTTTCATATATTGCTGAGCTGTTATTGTCCCTCATATCGCTCCTAGGGGTGACCTATTGTCATAGGTGATAGCTCCTTAAATCATCACAACACCAGTTGGGGCAGTATGTCATTGCACAGCAAAGACCAGGCTGAAGCACTCACCATGAGGCTTCCATACTCTAACCCAATCATCATCGATTCTTTGTTAAAGACAATTCAGTTCCTGTCCATGGCAGTCCAGGTTTCTTATTCATGACAACACTGTAAATGAAGCAGACTGTGGTTTGATCAGAACAACCTAGATTGCAGGCAGTTTGTAGAAAGAACCATTCTGCATTTGAAAGTTACATAAAACACTTGTGATTCCTAGATTACTAGGTGTGGAGTGCGTGGTGATGAGGTGGTGCATGGTTCTACTATGTTAATGTTCTAATGATGTTATCCAGTGTTAACCAGAGGAGGATTGGTGCCTGAATCCTCGTTCTTTAGAAATAAAGGTTTCTTACAAAGCTGTTCTGACGACATCCATTATGAAAAGTTCTAAAGAAATAAAACTGAACTGAACTGTCCAGTGACAGTAATAATGACCTTCATGGAAAAATTTAGCATCAAAAGTTTTAATAGATCATCTAAACCAGCAAACAAGTCCAGTGGACTGAGGAATATACAATATAAATTTTCAGCAGCCATGAGCAAAGGTATGTTTGGAGAAAAAGATTTTCATGAACAGAACACTTCTACAACTGTTCAATGCAAGTGACAGATCCTGGTTAGGGAAGAACAGATTTATTCAAATCCTAGTAAATTCTGGATGCAAACATCAAACGTCAGCATCTGTAAAAAAAAAAAAAAAAAAAAAAAAAGAATAAATAAAAAAAGAGGTTAAGAGAAGCAGAGCTTCTACAACAGATCAATTATCCTAATCACACCTCAGCATAAAACAATGGGCCTTATAGCAGCCAGCTGAAGGTTCTGCCACGGTCCTTGCAGTCCCCCAACTTAAAAAAAATCTAACTTTTTTTGTACAGTGCTTTTTTTTTAAACTGATGTCACAGAGCAGCTTTACAGAGATCACAATACAAAGGTGAACAACATATTAAATGAAGGCTAAAGACATAAACCCTTAGAAAGGACTTATACATCGTCAGACTTCTGTGCGTAGGCCTCAAAAGTGCAGAGCAGCAAGACAACCATTAGACAGAACTAGAACCTTTGGCAGGAAGAATGTGTGAAAAAATTCAATCCTTCAAGCAAGGGTTGAAAGACTACAAAAGTGTTTACAAACCATGATCCCTGCCAAAGTTCTGACCATGCAGAGCACGCAAGCTTTAGCTTGAGCTTCCTCCTTTTGAAACTCTAAAAAGTGGAAAAATGTACTCTTGATTAAAATATATATAAAAAGTTTCCTCTTTAACCTGTTATATTTGGAGATGAACTCAGATATTCTGATATCTGGAAGTTATTCTGCTCAGACTTTTGCACATCACCAATCTCCATCTCTCTCTGCATCTCTGAGTCTGAGGCTTGTGTGCCTTTACTTAGTGGTGTGTGTGTGTGTGTGTGTGTGTGTGTGTGTGTGTGTGTGTGTGTGTGCGTGTGTGCTCAGATCAAGCAGATCTTCACTGCAGCCAACTTTGAACATTGTGGATGTGTTTGACCGCTGCACGATAACTGCATTCTAGATGAGATGAAAGCCTAAAACAGACAGATCCATCTACTGGCGTGATAAACAGAGTACAGCTCCAAGAGCAGATAGAGATGCAGATAGAAGATGAGTGAAAGAATGCAGATGAAAAGAGAGATGCAGGGTTTTGGATGTTGTTTGGATGAGAACAGGGAGGAGATAAACAGGAATGGTGGAAAGTGCCAGAAGCCAGAGAGAGAGAGAGAGAGAGAAAGAGAGAGAGAGAGAGAGAGAGAGAGATGATGATAGTGAGGGAGAGGGTGGTGTTCAGACAGGTGGAGAAAGGAGATGGCCAATGAAACACAAAGTAGAGTAGTTAACTTTGTCATATATCCTTGAAAGCCCTAATTGGCAGGAGCTGGGTGCCATTGTGCAAACTCTCCCCACCTACAACTCACTTTGAAGCCCTAATAATTACCTCCATCGCAAAATGTCGTGAAATTGTGCACCCTGCCATTATGCCTATACACTGGCAGGGGTGTGTATATACATGTACAGGTATGTATGTATATGAACCTACAGCTAGAACTGTGAAGATGGATGGAGCTGGCACCTTTCCTCCACACTGCCTGGAGAAATTCTGTTGAAAACAGATTCACTCATCAACATAGACATCCACACCAACTCTGTCCTGAAACACACCAACAGCTGTGTGGACAGAGTGAGATCACAAAAAAAACTATAATATATGCTGCTCAAAGCCAGAGATGTAACCTTCAGGTGTGAAGGCGCAACAACGTATTTTCTTCCTTCTGTGTTTTACGAAAGTTCATCTGTGTCCCAGGGTCAACCAACTGCATCTCAGTGGGATATGGCAACTGCTCTGAAAATGACTGCAAAGCAGTCCAGCGGGTGGTGAATACTCAGTCACCCAGTAACCCACCATTCTTGTCCTTGATGAGGACAAACACTATCAAGCACACTTCTTATCCAAGCCATATAGACTTTTCACCCTCGTCCTATCTGACAGGCGGTACAGGAGCCTCCGCTCCAGCACCAGCAGACTCAGGAAGGGAACTTCAGAACTCTGCACTGACACTTTAATTAACAAGGACACTGACAATTAACTTTGCACTGGCATTTATCTGCATCCCTGCACCCTCATTCATACCTGCCTTACTCATTGCACCACCAGTTTCCATATATAATATATATGTATATATGTGTGTGTGTGTGTGTGTGTGTGTGTGTGTGTGTGTGTGTGTGTGTGTGTGTGTTATATATGGAGCCTGATTACACACACACACACACACACACACACGTGTGTTATATGGAATATGATTACACACACACACACACACACACACACACACACACACACACACAATATATATGTGTGTGTGTGTGTGTGTGTGTGTGTGTGTGTGTGTGTGTGTCTGTGTTATATATGGAATCTGATTCTGAATCTGAGAGAGAGAGAGAGAGAGAGAGATTAAAGCTACACAGTGACAGAAGCTCGGAGGCTGAGTGGAGGAGAAACGGAAGGAGGCAGAGGAGGGAGGTGGGAGCACGAGGCCACACTGAGCAGCAATTTGTGCAGTGAGAAATCTCATGCAGCAGGATCAGAAAGGAGAAGGAGAGAGGAGCAGGATGGAGAGGAAGAGGAGAAGAGGCAGGTCTGATAGACGCGTTTAAAGACGGTCAGATGAGGAAGATCAGAGGGGTGTGTGTGTGTGTGTCAGTGTGTGTGAGAGGTAGTGCAGATAGATGTGTGTACGATGCATAATTGACATCGTGCGCGAGTGTGAGTGTAAAAAGTGGTGTGTGTGTGTGTGTGTGAGTGTGTGTGTGTGAGCGGTTGATTGTGCAGTGCTGGTGCTGTCTGGTAAACGTGCTGGTTGGATTACAACAGATAAAGGAGAGAGGATGATTGTGTGTGTTTGAGTGTGTGTGTGTGTGTGTGTGTGTGTTTAGTTAATGGTGGACAGATAGGCAGGGCGCTGCAGGTGTGTGTGTGTGTGTGTGTGTGTGTGCGTGTGTGTGTGTGTGTCTGTCTGTCTGTGTACTGGACCCTAAAGGGTCAGGCAGGTGAGGGTGAGGTCAGTCCGGGGTGTCCAGGTGAAGCCCCCAAGGATACTCATGTGAATCCAACAGGAGGAGGGGGTGTAAAGGGGCGATCAGGGATGAGCAGTGAAATGCCTCCGATTTCCCGCCCTCACTTTCTTCCTCGTGCTGTCATCAGTTACTTACTATCTGCCCGGCTTTGCCTGGTTCAGAAAAAATCAACCCTGCTGGTGAGAAATGTGGGGAGATGATCACTACTTGCTTAGACCTTTTCAAATCCTGAGAATCTCTTGGTGACACATATCCTCCTATCTCTCTGTACCTTCACCAACAACACTACTGGCTACCTCCAGCAAGAGGGAACCAAAGGAACAAGAGGACCTCAGCGGTCCTTCAACAAGCACCTGATTGCTTGGTGGATTTTACTCCAGTATCCAGCATGGGGAATGGACCATCCTGGAGCGCCTCCTGGAGGCACCACACAGAGTCCAACAGCACTCCACTACTGATAGGAAGGTAAGGGCTTATTGCTTTGTAATTCTAGAGTTCAGCATCATGACAGGCCACTATTCCATTAATCCCAGAGTATTTTTGATGGGTTATGGAAATAAACAGTCATCTTTCGTGTGTTTTAAAGATGACTAGTTAACCCTTGTGTTGTTAGGGGTCAAAAGGTCACATGCCACCATGTTTAAGGCAGAAAGCCCCTAATTCTTTTCACCATCAAAATTGCTTTTCATCATAGTGGGCCCAACACTAGAGACAATAAAGCATCACCTTCATTTGGACTTCCACAAACTCAGGGGTGGAGAATCAGACATCTTTTGTTATGGTCATACACAACAGGTTGGGTGATATGATGGAGAAAAAAGGTCGATTAGCTGATATATGATACTTAGTGGATATGATGAAAACCATAACAGACTATAATGTTAAAGTATCAGTATTTAACTGTATCAGCAAAAACACAAGCATGCTGTATATTTAAACGAGTAATGTTTTCATATTAAACATGACAAACTGCACAGGTGCTATTTATAGTAAGTTGATTTTTTAGATCTTGTTTAAAATCGTGAGCTTATATCAATATGTGCATTATATATGGTAAATCTAATAGTATTTATAATGTATTTCCCAGGACACCCATGAACACCTTTGACTTATTTAGACATACAGACATTTGATCTTCATTTATCTGTATTGATAGATGGAAGTGATAAACATAATAAAATTAAGAGAAATTCCAAACATCATTTTGTAAAATGTAATTATTTATTTTAACCATATACCTATATATATATATATATATATATTATATATATATATATATATATATATATATATATATATATATATTACATATTTTATATTATTATATTATTATTATATGAAATGTTCTTGTGAGTAAAAAATTAGGACACCCAGTACCCTAAAATCTGGTAGGCTGAAATCCTGAAATCCTTTGGCTGAAAGATGTTTCCTACAACTACATCTTTGACATCAACTGAAATGCAGATTTCCCACTCCTCCATGTGGAATTCTTTCAGCTTTGTGATGTTTCAGCATCAGTCTTTGTACAGATAGCCTTACATGTTCCTCAAGCCCCCCTAATACAATAAATACTTCATAGTAGTTTCTAGGATACAGAGCTCTCCAGGCCTTACTGCAGCAGAGCAGTCCCAAACCATGACATTTGCACCTTCATGCGTCACAGTTGGTATGAGGTTCTTGTGCTCAAATGTTATCATTAAACTTTGGATTCATCTGTCCAAAGCACATTGTTCCAGAAGTCCTGGTCTTTCTCTAGGTGTTCTCTAGCAAACGTAAGTCTTCCTCTGATGTGTGTTTTTGTGACAAGAGCAGAGCTACCTGTAGGCCCCATCAAGTCATTTTAGGATAGTTGGAGACTTCTTTACACATGTTGCTGGAAATTGCTGGAGCGGCCTGACCTGTCCATGTTGGCAGTTGTTTAAAATGTTCTCCACTTGTGAATTGTTTTCCAGACAGTGGAACAGCTGATTATATTTGTACATCCTTCTTTCTGAAGGCTTCAGAGAGCTCTTTGGATGTGTCCATGGTGATCCACATCAATAATCAAGAGCAAACCGATCTAATGTCTGAGGTTTAAATCTGTGGAATGCTTATTGTTCTAAAAATAGAATTCGATTTGATCAGAAATCCAAAAGTGTTTTAATCACATGGTGGATGGATCTGGCTTTTCACTGATTTTAAGTCAATCAAAATTCCCATCATCTGGATAAAATCTGAACCAGTTTGAATAAGTCTTTGTGATGGGAAATTCAGACTACACCCCCCCTTTTGGATGCACGTTTGCTCACAATGTTGTTTTTATTGTAGAATTTGGCCCATTATGGTGGCTTATGGACTGAGTGACTTCCTGGCTGATCATATGTTGGTGGGGCTTTGAGTTAATCCCGCGTGCTGAGGGAAGCACACACAGGCTCCTGCGGGCTCGGCTCAAACCCAGCATGCCTGCTTTAATGGCACGGGTGATAGAAAGACCTTATGTGACATAGATTACTTCTGTTTACCACCGCTCTGATTTCTTCATCTAATTTTTACCGGTTTGTAATTTTCCTCTCTGCTCTGGCGAACGCTTGATGCCATCAGGGCGTGTGATGCTTGATAATGTGGGTATAATATGTGTGGTCATTCTGAAAGGTAATTCAGCACAGACTGGGAAATGTGACTGTCCTACTGATTTGTGAAGAATCAGTCGCAGCCTTGAATCTATTATTAGAACAATAGAATGAAATTCTATCAGAAATGAGACAAAAGAAAACAAACATTGCTTCCAAGCTCATATCCCCACAGCTTTAGAACACCACTATTCTCCACAACTTCTTCAAAGCCTTTCAGAGGTGGGTGATTGCTCCAGGATTTTGTTCTGACCAGGGTTGGGCTGGCCATCGGGAGAACCAGGAAAAATCCCAGTTAACCACGATGTGGCTGGTGGTTAGGGAACAAGCCTTATGACTGGAAGGTTGCTGGTTTGAATCCCTGAGCTGGCATGACTGAAGTGCCCTTGAGCAAGGTGCTTAACTCCCCAGCTGCTGTGGATAGGGCTGCCCACTGCTCTGGGCACATGTGCTCACTGCCCCCTAGTGTATGAATTCACTAGTGTGTATGTTTGTGTATCTGAGCGAAATGCAGAGGACCAATTCCCCTGTGTGCAAGCACAGTGGGTCTATGAGCACCTTCACATTATGGGTATGGGCCACTGAGACTACGACCCCCAACAGCAATTTATAACCTCAGCTGTCAACAAAATCTCCATCTCCATCCACCACAACACCTCCCAATATAAACTTCCAGGGATGAATTAAGTTGGGAGTCTGGTCCTGACTGGCTGGGTGGCTCTGCCACAGCCCAGCACATTTTGAAAAATATGATTCTCATGAACTCATTTTTGTAGCATTTCTATTGCTCCATTCATCACAAAACTCTAAAACAATGTAAAGATAAAGGTTTTCTACACGGCAGTTGAGTTGAAGCACCCTTTATTTGACTTCTATGACTTTATGGGTTCTGGTTCATATTCATGCATACGATTATGTCATGCCTTAGGAGAATTAATCTCTGTGTAACTGCTCTATTTAGAGCAGGAGTGAGTCAATGTGTTGCTCCAGGAGGACAATAAAGAACAGAATGGCGTTCCTGTGCATAAAAGGGAATTCTGCCTCTCCACAGGGAGCATGAATCTGCAGAGCTTCCTGAAAAGTCGAGAAAAATGATATAGAACATAGATTGGACTCTATCTTTTCAAGGAAGTAGGAGCATGTTATGAAACAAGCCTGATATAATTCATCATAGCTCAATTAAACAAGCTGAGGAATTCAGAAACACAAATTCTAAACTTAATTGGAGTCCATGCCATGAGCTACCTATTGTCATACAACTTTGTTTCCTCCCTCATTTCCTTTTATATAACCTTATGGAGGGTCTCCGGCTTCACGCACCTACCCAGAAGCTGCCCTTCCCAAGGAAGCCCATGAGTTTGTCTTCCAGTCTTTAGGGGAGTGGGACATATTTGTCTAAATTGTCTACGTTGTTGGTCTAAGCTTGACCTGAACACTGCCTGACTGAGCTCCAAACTGAACCCAAATCACGCAGGAGTTCACAAACATCTGCTTCATTTATGGATTTACTGACTGAGAGACCATTTCAGATTAATGTGCTGCTGGATGTGTATCAATAACTGCATGAAAATTTTGATGTTTGATGCATGAAAACATTATGATGTTACTAACATTCCTATAACATTCTCTGCTAGCTGAAATGGCTTCAGGTTGAAGAGATTGAGGGAGAAACTGGTTCATTAGAGAAGCAGCTTGTGGAAAAAAGCTATCCAGAGTCTCATTTATTTATTTTTATGGCCTCAAGCTTTACACTACAGCGCAGGCTCTGAAAGTCAGATTCCAAGGGCCAAGGATTCTGAAACAGTCTCGCCTGCTTAAAGCTCACAGCGCAGATCAACCGGATACTTTATCATGATCTTTTTGATTTATGCATTACTGCTGTTTTACGTAAATGGGTTCATGGTTTTCATTTGTGGTTGCTTAAGTAACGTCCAGTCCAGACAACAGCACGTTTTATGAATCCTAAAATGGAGAGTGGCCTTTATGATTTCTTGTTTATTGAAGGGAGCTTAATATAGCCATTAGTCACTACAGATGGTGTCCAAACATTTCCACCAATACTCCTTTCATATCAGCCTGTACATAATGAATAGCTCACTTCCATGCACTGCTGGCTCCTTGAGAGGCCATTTCCCAAAAGGCATTTGCTGCCTGAAGCCTTTAAACAGCAGGATTAAACACTCAGACCTGATTTCCCTCTTCCTCCTCTTCATTGCCATGTTTTTGTAGATGTACAAATGCACACACACCATGTCTATAGTCCCTATAGAGAAGTACTGTCAATAGAATAGGACTCTCTGGAGCAGATAAATGCCAGGCATGGGCTAGAGGGGTATAAATCTCACCAGCATTAAGCTGCGGAGCAATGGAACTGTGTTCTTTGGAACTTTTGGGATGAGTTTTGGGGAAGCAGTGGGGTAGTCATCATCCAAAATTCTGACCTCACTAATGATATTTAAAAAAAAGCAGGATAATTCTTTTAATATCCTTGATTTACAAAAAAAAAAAAAAAAAAAAAAAAAAAAAAAATCAATGAGGAGGTGTCCCAATACTTTTGTCCATATAATGTAGTTCAGCTCAGGGGGTATATGTCTTATCCTTTGTTCATGTGTTGTTAACCTTTTTATTTTTTGATTTGTCAGTTGTGAAAAGTGCTTTACAAATTAATTTTGATTTGAGTAGTATACAGATTTCAGATTTCAACCAAATACTCAGTGCTCCATTAAAAACTCCTGCTACAGCTTCTCACAAGATTGACCAGTGATCTCATTTTGCAGTGGCATCCAAGATTGAAGTGTGCCTTGCAGGGTTGGACTGGCAACTTAACTCAGCCCTAGATTTTTATACAGACTGGGGGGTGTGAGGGGTAGACCGGCCCCATCTCAGTGGCCTGCATCCATAGTGGCCGGGATTTTTCTCCCAATGTCTAGTCGATTCCTGGTGCCTTGTACACATCTATACAATACATGAATAGGTTTCAGTGTGATTCAGAATCGGGGCCTAGAATGTTTGTTAAAATAACACCAGTCTTAAATCTCACCAAAGTGGTGATTCACTCTTGTGTTTAAAATATGCTGCAGTGTGTACCACGAGTAACATCTAACCATAATACTTGATATGAATGTGTATTTTGATTAGATGTGTATGTTCTATGGCACACTGCAGACTGTACACACCAGCAAAGCACATTGAAACTGACCTTATCCTAACTTGGTGATGTAGTGTGGCAGAATATGACTGATAGCGTGGTCTATGGAGGCTGAATGCCTTCATACTGTTCTTTATTTAGTCTGAAAGGAAAGGCTGGCTCATTTGAATTTGTTTTAAATAGGTTGTCAGTAAGGGCAGCAAATTACATATTAAACACTACCAACACACACTCATACAGTACTGCAGCGCAAAACATCAATTTGGACAATTTTTGTATTTTATTTAAATATGTATTAAGTATTTAGCTTTATTTAGTCTCTGATCAGAGTACAGGATCAGATGTGCTTTTTCATCCTGCATTAATGGTGTTGAAAGTTTTAATGTAAGGGTTGTTTTAAATGGTAATTACTTTTAGGTTTAAGATATTGGCACTCATAGAATGCCTCTCAACACAGCAAGATTAGAATTATATATAGTGTAATGTTCAGCCTTTTTTCAGTCCTGATTATTTGTTATATCAGAGATGGCAATTGTAAGGTACTAGACAACATGTAGTGTTTTTTGTTTTGTTATTATTATTATTATTATTATTATTATTATTATTATTATTATTATTATTATTATTATTCATTGTCAACTAATTGTCAATTAATTAGCCTCTAGAACTGTAATGCTCAAGAATTCCTCTGCTATGTTTATTTAACCCCCCAAACAAGCAAACAAACAAACAAACAACAACTGGTGTTTGGAACACTGCTGTTATTTTTATTTTTATAGTGGTTGTGAAACAATATAGATATTGTATATTAGCGCTGTATATGCTGTGCCCCATGATACTGTATATAATATACTATTTGGATCCAACTTCTATATTTTAATGATAGTGGTACATATTAGCACTGATTTACTTCACAAGTTACACAGTAATAATTAAGAAACAATGCAGTTAATTATTGTGCAGCCTCACTGTGTGTTCACCAGCACATAATGTATTCTTATTTTATAATCACATCTAATCAAATAACTTGATATGAATGTGCATTTTAATTAGATGTGTATGTTCTGTGGCACACTTTGATAAAGAATTTACTTGTGCCTCCAACTTTTGTGCCTTTTTTGTTTTACTTCATCTCAGAAATCCTGTTGGAAATTGATTGTCCAGAGCATTTTTGAACTGAACATGCAAGAATGTTGATTAATTTTTTTTGAATGATTAGATTGACAATGATATTTATAACACCAAGTTCTTCAAAATAACTGACAGTAGTCCAATAAAACCCTATTTGAGCAAAGAAAGAGAGCAAACAGCTCCTCCCTTCTTGTTTTCCTCTATAACCCAATATTTGGGTCATTAGTTCACTGATCAGCAGGCAGAGTATGTACATGTGGACAAAACAGTAAATAAGCACTGCATGGCTGCTATGGCATTTAAACTTGGACTTAATTCAGTTGAAATGAATGAATTTTGCTGTTTTCTGAGCTGGATTAGTGATAATAATTAAATCACCATTGTTAGTCAGGGTAAGTCTTGTGGTTTGTTATGGAATGAACATCATATCTGTAGTTACTCTTTTCCCGTGTTATGAAGCCTAGAAAACAGCATGTAACTACCCACAAAGTGTGGCTGTTTAGGAAAAATGATTGAAGTTAAAAGCTATATTTGGAACATTTCAGATACTTCAGACGGTTCTGAATCACCTTTTAAAGCCCAGCACAAATTGTGTTTCACTGGATACAGACTCAAAAGGCTTTCCCACTCACAGAAGCAGGATCCATTAACTACCATTAATGGGGGTAAATCATTATATCAGTAAACAAAACTCCTGCCTGATGCTGCATTTAATATCAGCAGGTGTTAATTAATCATTTGGTCAAAACAGAATATGCACGATAATCAACTGTACTCCTCCCTGTACCTCCCTGTACCTCCCTCCCACTCACTTCACTTCATGAGCCCCACCTGCCTATAGCAATACACAAGTGGCCCACCATCTGAAATGTCCAATCCAGAGTGGTCCAGGACTGGTTTCTAATAAAGTTGCCTGCGAGTGAAGAGCTCTTCTTATGTGGTATAGGAGAGGTTTAGCACTGATGAAATAGAACAGCATTTCTTCTACCCATCCATTCATCTTTCCATCCATTTGGTCAAGTGAGCATTCAGACGCATGCAGACGACACTTCAGTCATTTATTAATTCCCTTTCACTGCAGCTTGTTCATTCACAGAGCTACTCTTCACTCTTCACTCAGCCACACACATTAATCTGCTCATATTAACCTTCTGACTCACAGTCTGAGAACTATGTCTGCACTCACTCCATACACAACACCCTTACATACAATCACTTACACACATAATAAATTCATCTCTATTTGCGTGTTCATCTGCACTGATGATGACTCGTCCAAGAAGCTTCGAAAGAGTGGACATTACAGTGACAGTGTACCTCCTCACCCAAACTGAAGACACTGTCAGGGCATTTCTCTGTATAGTGCTGCAGTAACAGGTCTTACTCACCTTAGTTGCAGTCGGGTTTGTTTGCTTTGTATCAAGAGTCTGCCACCAGACTGAAAAATACAAATCAATTTAATACAATGCACAATACAACAGACACAGCCCATAAGTAGGAAGAAGCTAGACCTATAACGTCTTTATCAACAAAATCCAGCAAACATTCTGAATAAGGGTCAAAAATGACCTAAAAATAAACAATTTGCCACCTCATGTTGGGGTCACTCTAGGGAAAGTTGTAAAATTTCAAGCTGAAAATAATGATCTCTCTGCTCTGCTGTTAAACATGGTGTTGGGTAATTTTTGACCCTTAAGACAACACAAGGTTAATGCAGCAGCATAATCTCTATCTGTCACAACAGTGGCATGGAAGCAGCTGTCCACCCGCTTTCCCGTTATAAGGTCTTGTTATATTGTGAGATAATCGACGGGTTGTTACAGGTACTGTAGCGAGAGATTACATAAAAATGCAGTTTTTTTTAAGGAAGAAAGAGAAACAGTGCAGAAAAGGGAAGGGATGGTAAGAGAGCAGTGGGAGAGAGAAAAGACCAGATAAACATAGTAAGAGAGCGAGAGAGCAGCAGAGAGTGAGCGTAAAAAAGATTAGCCTCGCTCTGAAGTGAGTGGGGACGTTGTTTGTCTCCTCGATTTGAGAGCACACTGAGGGCAAGCTCTTAATAGGACCTGAGTCTGTGAGTCAACCAGGCTTAACCAGGTTATAAATGCACACAATTCCATTCAGTGCCCACCAGAAACCCTCCCTCTGAATGAGCCAGCAATTCATTACTGCTGTAATAAACTTTCATATCCTCAAAACAGTATAAGCAGGAAAAAATACATATTACACTTTCTATTTTATAACTTTTACTTATAATGCTTGTTGATGATTGTAGATGATTGCCTGGTTGAAGCAGCAGTCCAGGCCGAAACACTTCATATAGCTTCTGGAGGGCAGGGCGAATTCACATTATTATAGCATTATATCAAATGGATAGCAAGGTATAGTAACAGTGCAGTATATACAATATACAATAAAAACATTGTAAATAATAATAAAAAATGTATCACCCTGGTAGGGATTTGTGCAGAGTTGAAACACCATCTCCCTCCAAGCCTCACAGTCTTCATGTAAAGCTCTCCAGAAGTGTGTGCACTATATAAACACTGCCAGTGTGGAAGAGGTGTGAATATGAGGTTCACATTCACATTGTGCCCAGACTGAGTCACTGGGAAGGGAATATATAAGACGTATTGTGATGCCTGATCATTATATCAGTAAACAAAACTCCTGCCTGATGCTGTATTTAATGTCAGCGGGTGTTAATTCATCATTTGGTCAAATTGTGTTGATTTAATTCAGATGCACAGTTTTGTCAGGGCCATAACTTTTCCATGTTGCAAAACAGAATAAGCATTATAAGACATATTTATGATTGTACAGACCTATTGGGATGGGATTAGATTAACGTAGGGAAGTGGGGTGATGTCCTTTTCACCAGAATTTCCCAATGACATTAGTCACAGCCAGTTTCAACATAATTTTTGCCAACTGTATGCCCACCTCCGTAAAGATTCCAGACTCGTTTACCTCTTGTAAAACAAGCAGTCAAAATTACCCCAGGGTGCATTAGTCTTGTGCGAATCGACATGTGTGTAAATATTTCCTCATATCCTTTGGAAAAGGAGTGTTTTCCACTGAGATGCTTGAGGAGGCACAGATACCTAAGCTCATTAAAGTCTGTTGTAAAAGTACTGTAGCAGCAGCAGCAGCAGCAGCAGCCAGAATTGTGAACTAAACAGCCACATGTTGGGCCACTGTGTGCAGTGTGCAGGGGCCTGTGTGTACAGGCTGCTTTATACCTAGTGTGCACATGGTCTTGCAAAAACCATCTGTTTGTAGCATAGTTATGTCCAAATGAAAATGTCATTATTTCTCTAGGGTTATAAGATCTGTTATCATCCACTAATACTGTATCAGAGGTGAAGATCTGAATTACACAGCCAATTCAATCTCAGGTATTTATGCCGAGATTTCTTAGCCTGTCCGCATCTGTCATAAATTTCACAGATGTCCTGTAGTAAAATTATGTTACTCCACCTCTCCAGGTACAACTAATCCTGTATGAATAGGGCTAATTACAGGTAACTGCATCATAAGTTACATTACACATTACATTTACACCTGAATTCAGGTTTTTGGCTAGGAAATGAAAACATAGCAGAAATGTATAAAACAAGGTTGTGGACACAGAAATGGGCCTGATATACATATACCTAAATACCAGATATGCCTCCCATTAAACCCAGTTTACCATGACAATGGTAAGGGTAAATACCTCTGTGTTAGTGCATCTCTTGTTTGCATGAAACAATAATAACAGAACACGAACCTGTGAAAATAAGGCCTGAACATGTCTAAGACATAGCCCAAGATGAACTCAAGTGGGTTTAATTATTGTTGCTGTAATGTTTGGACACAAATGCAAATCATCTACAAATTATGCATGAACACCCGCTGAGCTGATTAAAACTAGGTTTCTATATCTGAAGCCATTCCAGTTTCTTTTCATTTCATCACAAACACAGGCATCTCTTGTAAAAAACAAACAAACAAACGTTGCTGTTCTGCACTTAACTTATATTATTTTGGCACCGCGACTTTGTACTAAACCACTAGTAAAATATAATTACAGTTGTACTAAAGATGACATTGCTTGTGCTGATGTGTAGGATTACAAACTGTAGTCCTATAGTAGACAGTACATGTCAGAGAATAAACCAAACTATGAAATCTAAGGAATTGTCTGTAGACCTCTGAGACAGGATTTTATCACAGATACAGACACAGATCTGGGGAAGGAACTGGAAAAGTTCTGTTGCACTGAAGGTCCCAATGAGCACAGTGGGTTGCATCATGGATGGGAGAAGTTTGGAACCACCAGTACTCTTCCTAGACGAAGAAAGTAGAAGGGCCTTAGTCAGTGAGGTGACCAAAAACCCAATGGAAGGAAGCCACTCCTCAGTAAAAGGCACATCACAGTCCGTCTGGAGTTTGGCAAAAGGCATCTAAAGCATTCTCAGACCATGAGAAAAAAAAAATGAATTTTTTGGACTGAATACCAAGCAAATACCATTCCTACAGTGAAGCATGGTTGTGGCAGCATCATGCTGTGGGTATGTTTTTCTGCAGAAGGAACCGGGAGACGAGTCAGGGTTGAGGGAAATATGACTGCAGCAATGTACAGAGACATCCTTGATGATAAACTGCTCCAGCACTCTGGACCTCAGACTACAATGAAGGTTTATCTTCCAACATAACAGAGAAGTAGCATCGGGACAACTCTGTAAATGTCCTTGAGTGGCCCAGCCAGAGCCCAGACTTGAACCCGATTGAACATCTCTGGATATATCTAAAAATGGCTGTGCACCAACATTCCGCTTGAAAGGTTCTGCAAAGAAGAAAGGGAACATCGCAAAAACAGGTGTGCCAAGCTTGTAGCATCATGGTCAAAATACTTGAGCCTGTAATTGCTGCCAATAACCTAAATAAATTTGCAAAGATTTCAAATAAACTTTTCTCACTTTGTCATCATGAGGTATTTTGAGGGACAAAATGAATTGAATCCATTTTGGAATAAAGCTGTAACATAACAAAATGTGCAAAACGTGAAGTACTGTGAATACCTTCCAGCTCTGTAGCTTCAGGGACCTGTTTTTAATAATTGTACCCCACTTTTCCATCCCAATTTGGAAGTGGAATTCTGCATGTGTGTGTGTGGGGGGGGACACTCATACACAATATATTAGGACACTCATACACAATAGCAGCTGCTGAATACACGAGTGAAATGGAGGGATTGTTTAAAAAAAGCATTTAAGTAAACAAACTGTTAAAACACACATACACACACACATACACACACACACACACACACAGAATTCCACTTCCACACACAGCTCAGTACAAACAGAAACAGTCACACAGATATGATTCATATTTACACAAATGCAGCCATATGCGAGTTCTTCTTGTGTGGCCATACTGTATATGGAGACACTGGACAGCGCTGATAAACCGTCTGTGCTTGTGAAAGTGTGTGTGTGTGTGTGGGTGTGTGTACACACAACAGGCAGATGGTCAGCCACACACACATATTTAAGTCCATTTAAAAGTCGGCCAACACTGGAATCAGAACCGGAAAGTCCAAAATCAGTGTTCATTACACACACACACACATACAAACACACACACATACAAATACACACACACACACACACACACACATGCACACACACAAACGGACATGCCAACACAATAGCATTATGTTGTAACCCAACTCCTTTAGCTGTAGAAAACATTCAGGTTTGACATTAAAAGACAAATATGAGACAAAGATCAGTATTTCAGCTTTTTGTCTGAACCCTCCCATTTTCCTTGTGAGCAAAAGAAAAACAGAAAAACTAACTAACTATCTTACTGCATCAAGCCTGTGACCCACTGACATTGCAAAACTTTTGCATTCTCCTTATGTGATGCTTTTCCAGGCCTTTCCAGCAGCCTTTGTTTCAGGTGAGGGTTGTTTTGGGGGGTGACTCCCTTCAGTCTCCTCTTTCGCAGGTAAAATGCAGCTCTTTAGGGTTTAGATTTATGAGGCCAGTCTATGACTATCTCCACTGTGTTTGACAGATGAGCCTGAATGTTTGGGATCGTGAGCAGATCCTTCCTGTCTCCAAAATTCAGCCTTTCCATCACTTTGATAAAGGTACATTTTTGTCTCACCAGTCCATAAAACATCTTGTCTCGTCAGTTCTTCTTGATAATTAGTGGTTTGCAGAAGCTTCTGTACTTTTGTTCATGAAGTCTTCTGTGAACAATAGATTGGGATACCTTCAATCCTGCCCTCTGGAGGTTGTTGCTGACATCACTAACAGCCATTTTAGGGTCGTTCTATACAGCATTTATAAGGTTTCTGTCATCAACTGCTGTTGTTTTGCTTGGTCTGTTAGTACACCAGTGATGACTTTCTTCTTCAGGACATTTCAAATGGTTGTACTGGCTATGGCCAATATTTGTGCAATGGGTCTGGTTGATTTTCCATCTTCTCTGAGCTTCACAGCTGCTTGTTTTTCATCCATATATTCATATTGGTTATAGCTCTAATTATAAATGTACAGTCTGCATAGGCAAAACCCAAATCTGAAACTGAGAGCAGACATTCAGCACTATTTATTGTTTGAATAATGAATGGAACAGGACACACCTGGGCAACAGATGGTCTGATGGTTTAACTGGTCTACAAGCATAATCAACCTGAACAAGCAAAACAGACCTGACCAGAAAAACCAAGCAGGTTGACCAGCTTGGCCAGTAAGACCAAGCTGCTTCACCAGCTTGGACAACAAGACCAAGCTGGATGACCAGCTTGACCAGCAAAACCAAGATGATTGAAAAGTATGACCAGTAAGACTAAATTAGTTGTCCTGCATGACCAAGCTCATCATCCAGCATGACCAGCAAGACCAAGCTGGTCAGGCAGAATAAGCAGCAATACCAAAATCAAATGCAACATACACTATACTGGTCAAGAACTGGTTATCCATTTACCAGGAACACTGGTCTTGAGCTGCATTTTTCAGTGAGGAGAGCAATGCACTCATATAGTCCTGTGTCCTTCAAATTAATCACAGTTAGTTGCTTTATATAGTCACTTAATCATGTTTAATTATGAGTCTTGTTATAACACTGTAATAGATGCTAATGAAAGGTTCTGGAAAGTGAGTGTTGTCCTGCCCACCTCACCAGAATCCCATAGTGCAATTAGCAGCATTCTGAGCCTGGAGTAGCTAAAGATAGAAAAGCTGATCTCCCTGTTACAGTTAGTAGATTTGACCCACAATGCTGTGTAAACATGTTACAGAATGTTGCTTTATTTTTTATTTTTTTTATATTTTTATTGTCAGTTTTTATCCAACACAAGCTGCAGCAGAGCCACCATGACAGTCAGAACAAAATCCTGGAGGGGATTTTCACTCTTTGGACCTGGATTACCCACCTCTAATCTTACATTCAGTAAGATTATTGTCAGTATGATCATAGAGTTCAAATGAAGCTGAGAGTGAAAATCATGTGAGTTCTAAAGAATGAGTGTAGTTTCCTGTTTTAATCTGTGATGTACTATAGGGAACACAGTGTCTGCACATGCCAACTATCATAGACTGTATATTTCATAATATCATACATGTTTTAAGTCTCTCACTCTTACTCTTTTTCATACAACTCGGGTGGATTCTCGAGGGAGCTGCAGACCTCCACATTACTTTTAGTTTACTGCTCAGTCATTTATCCTCTGTCCAGAATGCTGAAGTTCTATACATTTTAAGATATTTAGAAATATTAATGTGAATCATATGTCAATTACAAAATCATAGCATTATACAAAATGCAAGCAGGTAGACCTTATTCTGCCGTATAGAAGTTAGACCTATAACACAAGAACCTCATACCAACTGTGAAGTATGGAAGTGTAAGTGTCATGGGTTGGGGCTGCTTTGCTGGGCCTTGATAGCTCTCCATCATAAAAGCCACTGTGAAATCCTTATTGTATCAGAGGGGGCTTGAGGAAAATGTAAGACCATCTGTACAAAGACTGAAACTGAAACATCATATAGCTGAAAGAATTCTGCATGAAGGAGTGGGAAGTTCTTTCTCAAAGACTGAAAGGCAGTCACAGGAAGCATCATTGACATTATTTCAGCCAAAGTAGGAAAAACCAGCTATTAGGCCATAGGATGTCCTAAGTTTTTCACACCACTAATTATCAACTGTAATGTCAACTTTGATGGTGTTGACAATTGCCATATTGCCTGAACTTGATGAAAATCAGAATGCTGTAGAAAAATAAATATCGTAAATGGTTTTGGGGGGGGGGGGGGGGGTCATATTTATCAGATTCTTCATGCTCTCTGGTGCAGAAGCAAGGAACTGCTTGAACTAGTTTTTCATATATTAGAGATTAAATATATAAAAAATATAAGCATCCAACATCCATCTTGCAATAACTGAGCCACACCAATTCCAGATCCTAAAGAAAACCCATTCCAGGCTGTCAGTAGTGTAGTGTGTGGACTGTAGAAGGACAGGCTGGAGAACAGTGATAGGTTTACAGCAGCTATTGCTGCAGATTTCCTTCTTCGTTTGATTAGAGGGTGATTAAGAGCAGGGGTTGAAGGCTGTGTTTAGCACAGAGCCGTCTTCCCCTTGGATTGGCATGTGAGATTTTGGCGGGAGCATAGTGGGATGCCGGACAAGCGGGATTTCCAGAACAGCGGCTTTAATCTGGATTACGGGCGTCCTTCCATTCTCCTGGACCTGCTGCTATTTCCCCCAAACCCACACCCACACCCACACAGCAGGACAGAGCTCAGCACACCCTCTGATTATGAGGCCTGGGTTCATCAACACATCTGAGATGTATAATACTGTTGCTGTGTCCTAATAGTGTACTAGTGCAAGTCACGTTTTATATTCATTACATGTAAAGATACCCTGCATATTTTAGAGCTTTATCTGCTTCCACATCTCCTGATTCCACATATCATCTCATTAACAAGCCCTTTCAGAGTTGCAGAGGGTTTGTTGAAGCAGGGAATCTTCTAGAATGAGTGGGACAGGAGTGCCTCTAGTACCACAGTTGAGAAATACACTATTTTTATTATTCTATTTGATCTCATTGAATTTGTATTTATTTCTATTTTATTTTACTTCATTATTGTTTAATTCTTTCCTTTATTCTTATTGTTTCATGTGATTGGGCAGTTATTAAAGTATGTCAGTAATCCAGGTCCAAAGAGAAAAAATCCACTCCATGAAACCAAAATATGCTCCCCCTACTTTTTTTTTAAGTCTAATTCTATAACTGGAGTGAGAGAAAATATCAGTATAATGCAAAGAGAAAACGGCCTGGAGTCACAAACAGAAGAAATTAAATCTATATTTTATTTGTGACACTAAATCTAGAGAAGGCTCTGTAATACTTTCCTCATTTCCGTTCACATTATCTGCATGTATCTGATGCTCTGATCCAGATCTCAAATAGGTGAATTAGGTTGCTCAGATAGGAGAAGGTGTAGTTAAGAGGCTTACTCTTGCCTCCCTTACACACTTAAAAATGAGGGTTCTTCTAGGGTTCTACAGTAAAGAAAATGGTTCTGTACAGAACCATGAACACCCTTTTCATGGTTAAAGGGTTCTTTGCGTTGTAAACGTTTTCTTCAGACTGATGGATATTGTGCTGTAGAGGGTCCTAAAAAATAGTAGAACTCATATAGAACCCTTTTAAAAAAGGTTTTTATATAGAAGTCTATAAACCTGATATTGACATCTTAGATCTGGGCCTCCACTGATACCAAGTATCAACCCAATACAAATGGTTCTTCAACCCAATACTGTTGAAGAACCATTCATTTGAAGTGAGTACATTAAAAAGGTTGTTTTATGGTATTGCAGAGAACTGTTTCTTTGTACAAACTCATTTATTCTGCTCCATCGTGACCAGTCTGTCAATTCAGCAGCATATTATGGTCTATGAAATCAGCTACATGTACTATCAGCACAATGACTATTATATCAGAGAACCTCCCTAATTAGATTGCAGGACCAGTAAACCCAGTCTCAAGGCCTTTCTTATTCTGTTTCTGTTGTTTTGTCTGCAAGACAGAAAGGAAGAATCTAAAACAGTGAGGTGGAATTAAAGACCAGCGCAGAAGAAAGGCAAAATCAGCATAACTGGGAAATCATTTGTGGTGTGGGTAATTAATTTATTCATGGATGAGGATCTGTCCCCACAGGTTTACAGATTCTCAAAGGGTTTTAATTTGCGTGGTGTAATGAATGAGAATCGTGGACCACAGGCAGTCATGGTTACAGCAAGCAGTGCAGTTTCAGCTGAGAGCGCCACAGGCTACAGCTCTACTGGAATCCCAACATCAGCATTCAGCTGAAGAACAGCAGGATCAGGCCAACCATTCTGCTCATCAGATCTGCAGTTCAGTATCCGTATTTTGACTTATTCATCAATATTCTCAATAGATATATAAGGGTTATTTTCACAGGTGGGTAGTTCATGTCCAAATAGTAAAGCTGCAGCAGAACCACCCAGGCAGACCAAAATCCTGGGGTGAATTTTTAAATTCTGGACCTGGATTATTCTTCTGTGGTCATTCTTTCAGTACATTAGTGTTCTCACTATAACGAGCAACCTGCAGTTGCTCTCTCTCTCTCTCTCTCTCTCTTTCTCTCTCTCTCTCTCTCCCTCTTAGGTGTGTGAATTTTCCAGATACACTCATGGTGGGCTGCAAAAGCTGCAGGTTCTCGTATAGCTGCTCGTTATCTCATACGCGAAGAGCTCCATCCTCCTTCCCCTTGTTCTCCTGCTCGCTCTCTCTCTGCCCTGGTGCTGTTGCCGTGGCAACAGGCGCAGGAAGATGGGTGCAAGTGAGATAGAGTGAGGCATGGGGAGGAGGGTGAGGCTGTTATGGGTAAAAGGACTGCTCGCTCTCCCTCTTTCTGCTTTTCTTTCTCTCTCTGTTCCACTCTACTCCCCATGCCCATCATCTAACTTGCACAATAATGGTCTCTTGACAGAAGAGCATCTGAAATATAGAAAATATAAATATTATTTAAGCATAATAGATTATTATGAGAAAAAACAACTGTAGTATTGCAGTATTTTACCTTTATCACCCAGAAGGGAGTTTGATGTTTTTGGAAGCAAGATATGGTCAATTTATTGAGCTACACCTACAGAAGTACTGTCTCTCAGTATGGTGTCGGGTATAATGCAACATGCCAGGAATAGAGGTTGTAGAGGTTCCTAATGGTGTCCTGTGATAATCCATCCCATGCACCTTGGATATTTCCTGCAGATTTTGCAGTAGCAGTGGAGTGTTGACAGCACATCCAATAGCATCCCACACTTTTTCATTCTGGGATAAGTCTGGCAATGTTGTTGTTGGAATTGGTTGTCTCCCCCAAGACAATAGTGGGGTACCATAGTGACCACCTAGCAACACGATAGCAACCACCTAACAATCACTCAGCAACACCATTGCAACCTTTTAACACCAGAACAACTACCTGGGATACTGGTATAGCAACACCTTAGTTACCATTTTGAATATCATAACAACTGGTTAGTAATACCACAGCAATCATCAAAATGATCTGGCATGATAGCAACCACCTAGCAACCCCATAGCAACCACCATGGATCTTGAAGACTGTTGAAATGTCAAATACTCTTCAGTCTCTGAACTGTACGCTCTGTATACGAAGCTATGAATTTACACTTATATAGCACCTTTCTAGATACCTAAGAACACTTTACAATCAGCTCTCATCACAATCAACATACTCAACCAACACGCACTGGCCGTGGAGAAGCCGCAAAATGACACTCAATGTACTCTCTACCGATAATGACTGTCCACCTGGAAGACTGCATCGAGCACTGGCATACAGACTTACATTCACTCACATACACACATCAGGGGAATTATGGGTAGCCAATTCACCTAATCATCCTGTTTTTGGAATGTGGGAGGAAACAGAAGTTCCCACAGAACCCAAGACCCCAGCACAGGAGACGAAAGTGTTAACAACCAAGCTTCCTTGACTCCCATGTCATATGACAACTAAGCTGCAAAACAGCCTATTTTAAATTCACAATCCATAGATCATTCCTTACAGCCACTGCACTGCAATTTACCCTCCACACTTATACCTCCTGTGCCAGTGAATACACACACACACACACACACACACACCACTATAGACTACACTAGTGACATTGAGCACACCTGAGGAGCAACTAGGGGTTCGATTCCTTGTTCATCTTGAATGCTGAGGGAATGAAAGTAGTATTCCTTCACTTCTCCCAGCCCCAGTTCTTTCCTCCTGATCTCAGTCCCACTTCTTTAACCTTTGTCTGTGACAGAGCTGCCCCCAAAGCTTGAAGGTTCAAGGTTCATTTATTTGTCACGCACATAGTTATACACAGTACAACATGCAGTGAAATGTTTCTTTGCGACTGTCTGCACAAACACATCAATAGGGGAAGAAGGGAGAAGGTAGGGAGATGGTAAACAGAATAAATTTGTGCTATCCTGAGAAGGAAAATTCACAAAGCTTCACAAAAACAATTAATTTACATATATCAGCATTTTCCACCCTCAGGAGTTTAGCCCAGTCCACTCACAACAAAATTATAAAGAATGTTGTCACCAGCGCTGCTGTAGAATACGGTCACCAATCAGAAAAACAATGTTAGTCTTTTCTGTGGAGATATTTTTCAAACTGTTTCTTCCATAGTTTTCCTTTGTTGGATTATAATTGGATGGGAATAAATTTGTCCCATCTAATATCATTCAACCATTTTTTATGCCATCTAGCTCAATTCCACTAGTTTATCTAACCTGCTTCCACCAGCCCACAGCACATTCCTAAACACCAACTCCTGTGTTCATCAGTGTGTGGTCGGTGCAGAACTTACAGGTGGCAGAGTAACTGTGGCACAGTTTTAAAGTGGAATTTCATCTTCATGATATGATAAAAGCACACAGTAAACTTTGTGTTGTCTATTTTTTTAAAGTGCATTGTTAAATATTTTGAAATCAGTCAGATCACTTTAATAAAACATACAAAAAGGCTATAATAGTATCACTGTATTCATGATCCAATCATGTTTGCACAGTTCACAGCAATTTAAATTCACTTTTTGTTGGTTTGTCGGTTTACATTGCCATAGTGATGCCACTGCCAATCATTCTCTGACCTGACATGCCGTCAGAGTTCTTAGCAGTTGCAGCTGGACTTTTTAGAGCATTTATCTAAGATTACACTGCATTAATATATAATTATATATTCAATGTAACATTGTTAAAAAAATACTTTTTTTTAATTCTGTGTCTTTAGTATTAAAATGTTAGATATTTAAATCCAGTATACAGGGGCTTTAAAATCAGAGATAAAAACAGATTGTTTATAAGCTTTCTGGCTTTTCAGGCTAAACACTTGATATCTCTAGACAAACAGATCTCTAGAGCAAAGTTTCTCAAGCTGTGGGTCAGGGACCACTAGTGGGCTGTGAAGCACTCTCTAGGGGTTGTGAAGTGCTTTTTGTAGTCCACAGGCCCATCTTCAGGGGGAGGCAATAGTGAATAGTAGGCCTGTAACCAGGCACTTTAACCTCTGGAACCCTAGGTCAATTTTGTGGGATGTTTTTGTAGTTTGACATACTTTTATTACCCCCAAAATTTGAGTATTTACAGGAGACACATGTGAAATACAGATGTTTACCCAGTTTTTCCTATAAATTTGGAAGTGCCAGTTCTCTAACCTACTAGCACTCTCCCCTTATCACATAACAGGGATGAGGGTAAGGATAAAAACATGCCTCCTCCAATACATGTGAAGTTAACTGCTACAACTTTTTGAACTGCCGCCTTTTGTATTATTGCTGGGCAGCCAACACGCTCAGAAAGTGCCAGCTCCCCAACTCTGACACAGTGGACGACAGGAAAAATTTAAATTAATTATTTGTAATTGATTATGATTAGATTGACAAGAAGTTCAAAATACTTGAAAGTGGTCCAAATGACATAAAGAACAGCCTGAATATTTTTTAGCTATATATGTATATATTGGTATTATCCCTTTTCATAATAGTTATATGTGTATCATGTCTCAGATCCTGAGTTATGAAGCTTAGAAATCCTAAAAAATATTGAAAGCAAAAATGGAGGGATTTGTCATGTGCAAAAAAATGCAATGAAAATATATGTTATCAATTTGAGATAATACAGCCACTGGCACCTGGTGCCGTAGATGTTTCTTAAAGAAAGAATCAGAACGCTATTCGTCAGAAATAATCTGCAGGTACAACCCAGACTACATCAGATATAATGTCAATTTGGGGTCTGACGCATAGAGACACATTTTAAGTAGAATTAAAGTCATTTTGTAACATGTCATCTGATGTGAATAACACATCTTTCCTGCTCATGGTTGTGAGCTATGTTTTCATAAAAACATACATCCTTTATGCTCCTGTTCAGACCTTAATTCTCACATTTTCAGTGTCAGCACTCAAGAAATAAAAGGCAACCATAATTTCACATAAGACGTTTTGTTTTCTGGGGGGCCGTTGTGTATAGATTTTTTTATAGTTTTTTCCTCTGCTGCGTTCCCTTCATTGGCTCCCTGTAGCTGCCCGCATCAGATTCAAAACCTTGATGCTGACCTACAAAGCCAAAAATGGACCAGCTCCTCCATACATGATGGCAATGGTCAAAACTTAAGCTGTACCAAGAGCCCTTCGAGCTTCAAGTACAGCTCGGCTTGACCCCTCAAAACCCCTTCATCCCTCAAAACGCAAGGAAAACATGCATCCAGATTCTTTTCTGTTCTGGCACCAAAATGGTGGAACGAGTCCCTCACTGTCTTCAAACGCAGACTGAAGACTCATCTGTTTCAGGAGTATTTAACTCCATAAAGACATTTGTTTTCAACAGGATCTAAGCGTGAGGAATCTCTAGATTCCAGCCTTGTCTACTAGCTAAGGATATTCTGAGTGAACAGCAAAGCACTTTTGTAAGTCGCTCTGGTCAAGGGCGTCTGCTAAATGCAGTAAATGTAAATGTAAATGTAAATATAGTTTAAAAGGGTGGTCTGTGAGTTCTACTAGTGTAGAGCATGGTGGCATAACACACAGCTCATAATGTAGTGTGACTGTACGACTGTAGCAGCCTTTCAGTTGTATCAAAACATACTACAAATGAATAACTATACATTATGAACAAATATAATATATTATGATTGTGTCTGACAGACTGATTAGCCTCAAGGGAGAAGAGATCACACAGAATACCACAGTCACAGGAGATTTAATGTAGTGTTAAACATGTTTTCTCCAGGGGTTGCAAAAAGCCCCGTAAAATAATCTGTTTTAGGAGCACACACTATTGCACTGCTATAGGGTGAGTGAGAGAGAGAGAGAGAGAGAGAGAGAGAGAGAGAGAGAGAGAGAGAGAGACAGACAGAGAGAGGGAGGGAGGAAGAATGAGGGTGGTTGGGGTGGGGGAGTAGGTGGGGGTTGGTGCCGTGGATAATCTAAAGCTATTGGATGGCATTAAAAAAAACTACTAATGCAAGAATCCCTCTATTGGCCCCAGTACAGATTAAAGGTTGAGGGTTTTGCGTGTGGAAACCATTATATAATTCATTCTCTGATGAGATTTTCTTCTTTTTTCATTCCTTTTTTCCATATTGGCATTTGTTTTAATTTACAGAAAATCTCCCCAACTGCTTTTTGGAGTGTGTTTGTGCGTTTCTGTGTGTGTGTGTGTGTGTGTGTGTGTGTGTGTGTGTGTGTGTGTGTGTGTGTGTGTGTGTACATACAATGTATTTTTATAAATATAGATTTATAGATAGAGGTGAGTCCAAAGAGTAAAAATCTGCTCCAGGATTTTGTTCTGCTTGATCAGAAATGGAACAGAACAAAATCCTGGAATGGATTCTTTATCTTTGGACCAGGATTACCCACCTCAACCACAGTGCTTTCATTAGAACTGTCAGGACTCATGAATTGCATCAGTCACATTCCTCGAGTCCTCACAAGGGCAAAGCGCATTTTCATTTTTTTGGCTTGCATTGAACCCAGATTACAGGTGGCTTCTTTATTCCTGCTATTGCCAGGGGGGCACCACAGCACTGTGGCTGATTTGGTGCAGATTATACCCGGCCCCCTTGACCCAACAGCTGGAACACGAGCCCTGCTCACAAATCCATTTAGATTTAGATTAGAAGAAGCAGAGGGGAGCTGTCCAAACGCTGTCCAAACGCATCAAATATTTATCCGCCTGACCACCTCGCACAGGCGCAGAAGGCCCTAACAGCTCTCAGTCGGATAAATAAGTAACATTAAAGAATTAGGGCTGTGAATGTGCTTTTAAGTGTGAAATGGGAATTAAACTCATTAAATAACTGTATTTACAGTGATGTCAGCCTGTCATAATTATGTTGTCAGTTTATCACATGAGCTTCATAAATTCTGCCCATTGTCAATAATCTGGTCTGTCTACTTTGTTTTAAAACTGTGGTTCTATTTAATTTCCTTATTTATTCATAATATTTAAATTGTGGCTTTTGCCACAGTTGATGCCAAAGTGCATCAAGTGCAGGATGCAAATTTGCCAGAGAACACCTAAACAAAGACCAGACCTGGAACTATATGCTTTGGACAGATTAATCCAAAGTTGAATTACAGAACAACAGGCGTAACAGAAACCAAACAACATTTGATTACAGGAACCTCATACCAGCTATGAAGCATGGGGGTGGAAATGCCATGGTTCAGGGCTGCTTTGCTGCAACAGGACCTGGCGAGCTCTCCATCATAGATCCACTATGAAAAATGAATTTTAAGGTGTAGGAAAATCTTTCTTCCCATCAATGTCAGAGTCTGATTGACAGTTACAGCAAACATCTGGACATTATTGCAGCCAAAGGGCATAGGACATTTCTTCAGTTTTATGTGTCTAGTTATTTCACCTTCATCTCTATATATATATAGTTCAAATGAAATATTGGGCAGCATATTGGGCAGTTTAGGTGTGCAGTACTCTCATGTTATGTATCATAATAATTCCCTTGTATTTAATTTCATCCTAGTACTGGTATATGATCACAGCAAGAACTGCAGTTGTAGACTATTTTCCGTTCCGTATTAGCAGGATGCTGATGATGTCCGTTCTCTCTGTGCTCTGAACAGGTGGCCTATTGCACAGATGGTTAAGTATGTTAGTTGAAGTGCCATATATGTGCATTAGGAAGTGTGTGTGTGTGTGTGTGTGTGTGTGTGTGTGTGTGTGTGTGTGTGTGTGTGTGTGTGTGTGTGTCTGCTTTAACTTCAGAGCTTTAGATTGCTTCAGGCAAAACCCCAACCTCTGTAGCGTGCTCAAAGCCTGCCTTTGTGCTCACTATAAAAATGAATATAATTAGAGACATGTCTCTGTTAGAGGCAGTTGGAAAAGAACCCTAGATGTCCAGTTTGGTTGATCCTCCCATTTGCAGTAAGATGTTACATCAGATACTGGAACACTACTGCTGCTGCTGCTACCCTACCAAAAACGTCCACTGGTAATGGAAAATGTACCAGCACCAAAAAGTGTTTATTCAAGTGGAGCTGAATAGCATGAATACAGTGTGGAAAAGCACCACTGTATCGTCCTGATATTTTCAACTCTGCCTGTTAGACAGCGAATCTGAAATGCCCTCATAGCACACACAGTCCTCTCTCTCACCCTCATTCACGCTATCTCACCCTCTCACCTTTCAATCTGACATTTGTACAGAAATAGCAAAGAAGGCTTAGCACTCCAGTTGTGTTTCCTTGCCTGTTGCTATAGGGAGGAATCAGAGTGTGGTCAGACTGTATGATCTTCTGCTGAGCAAACTAATGCGTGAAACATCAGTACAGAAGGTTACCGTGTTAACCGTGTTTAATGGCATGGCATGGCTATAATTAGACCCAAGCTAGTGCCTACGTCAGCTCTCACTTTCAAATTAGACCTCATTAAATGAGTAGAGATGGCCAAGAAAAAGGAGAGAGAATAAAGGCTAATTTCAATAGGGGACAAAAGAATGCTAATTAGTATGTGCGCAGATTCCACCAAGCGACTACTGTTTTTCCTTTCATAACCATGATTTTGCTCTTGCTTTTCCTTTGTCCAGGATCCTCCTGACAGTGGTGGTGATCTTCCGGATCCTGATCGTAGCTATCGTTGGTGAGACAGTGTACGAGGACGAGCAGACCATGTTCATCTGTAACACCCTCCAGCCTGGATGCAACCAGGCCTGCTATGATAAGGCCTTCCCTATCTCACACATCCGCTACTGGGTCTTCCAGATCATCCTGGTGTGCACGCCCAGCCTGTGCTTCATCACCTACTCTGTGCACCAGTCAGCCAAGCAGCGCGACCGCCGTTACTCCTTCCTGTACCCAATGCTTGAGAGGGACTACAACCGGGAGGGTGCTCGAAAGCTGCGCAACATCAATGGAATCTTGGTGCAGCACCCAGACAGCGGAGGAGGCAAGGAGGAACCAGACTGTCTGGAGGTGAAGGAGATCCCCAATGCACCACGAGGCCTGACCCACAGCAAGAGCTCCAAAGTACGACGCCAAGAAGGCATCTCCCGCTTTTACATCATCCAAGTGGTGTTCCGCAATGCCCTGGAGATTGGCTTCCTCGCAGGGCAGTATTTCTTGTACGGCTTCAGTGTGCAAGGCATCTTCGAGTGCGACCGCTACCCTTGCTTGAAGGAGGTGGAGTGCTACGTGTCACGCCCCACCGAGAAGACGGTCTTCTTGGTCTTCATGTTTGCTGTAAGTGGCATCTGTGTAGTGCTCAACCTCGCAGAGCTCAACCACCTGGGCTGGCGGAAGATCAAAGCTGCCATCCGGGGCGTGCAGGCACGCCGGAAGTCCATATGTGAGATTCGCAAGAAGGACATGGCACATCTGTCCCAGCCTCCCAACCTGGGCAGGACCCAGTCTAGTGAGTCAGCTTATGTCTGAACCTTCCGTTGCTCACCCATAAAGGTGAATTTGAGCACTGGAGACTGAGGAATGTGGGTTGGGCTGGTTCAGTCCATGCATGAATGTTTAAAGTAAGGAAGGGGGAGTGGCTCTACCAATTTGCATAAGTCAATAAGCCACTCCCTCTCTCTGACTGCCAAGTGTTAGAACACAAGTGTGACATTGGGATGTTGGAACATTGGATGATTGGGGGGACAATGAGGGAGCAAAAATATGCAGTGAAGTCATTTTCCTGGATTCTTAGTTCTGGCCAGGATCAAGTGAGAAATGAGGGCCAGAGGAGCGGAAGAGCTGTCAGGAAAAGGTGACAGATATCTAAGGCAGTGTGCAAGGAATACTTGGATTGTCTTCTTACTAGGGTTGCTCCCACCAATTGGAGAGAAATAGTGCCAGAGAGAGAGGGGGAGTAGAAGAGTTGAAGAACACCACTACAGCCACCCTCCTCTTTGCCTTCCATGAATCACTGTCATGGAACTGATGCCAGAAGAAAATGACTGTTTATGCTTGGCCTCCTGTCGATGAATCACAGTGAAGAAAACAATGAAGAGGGAGCTAAACATCACAGCACCAGGAGCATCACTCTGATACTCTGACATGATTTAACGGATGCTTGCTTCTCATTCTTCTCTCTTTCTACTGTAAGTTTGGTGATGGCACACAGGACTATACCTCAGCTTGACAGTGCCATTGCACAAGACCCCGTCTCTGTTTTATTCCAGCAACAACACTCCATCCTGTGTTGCTGAAAAAGTGAGTAAGAGAGATGGAGAGATGGTGTGCATCCAAGAAGAAGAAATTTAAAAAAGGATCAGAGCGATAGAAAACAAAAAACTATATACTCTTCTACGTTTGTGACCTGACTTGGTGCCATCATTTTAAAATGACTGTTCTTTTTCAATTCTATATCATATTTAGTTATTAAATCGTTATATAAGTAGATTAATTTATCTTAATTATTGGGAGATGGGGAAAGGCTCACAAATATTATTTATTCAGAGTTTTCATATTAACATTTAAGTCATTTATTTCAAAGCGTTTCTTTTTCACACACTGATTTATTGAGAAGAGGAGATGGTAGGAGGTCTCTGAAGGTATCTGAAGGCATGTTTACAGAGCACTATGTGATGATTGGATGACACGTCTGTTGTTTTTTTTTGTTTTGTTTTTTCAGAAACAAAAGAAAGAAATGAATATATGTGGACCAGTTTTTTATTAGCTTGCTTTCTTTTGTTTGTGTTTGTCTGCATGCCTTTATGAGAAAAGGAAAGATGGTGGTAGGACTTGTGTGTGTATGTATGCATGAATACATTGCACCTTCTTAATGAGAGAGACTGGGAGAGGGGCTGGGGCTAAGGAGACTCGCTGTGGGAAGGGCTCACTGATAGAGGTGGGTAATCCAGATCCAATCCAGACACCCAGGCACTCAGAATAAAATTCTGGAGCATATTTTTACTTTTTGGAACTGGATTACCCACCGCTACTCAATGAGTTTAAAAGACACATTGTTATCCACTGGAAAAGGTGACTGTGAAAAGGTGAAAGAAGTGAATGTCTTTAGTCTGACAGTTAGTGTTAGTCTTACACGCACAAGCCCAACATTTTCAAATAACAGTTTTTGGTCTTCAGTGGAATTAGGGATCTAAATACAGCTCTGCAATGCTCACTGGGCCTCATTCCCCCCACCGTTCTAGGGCTTTTACTCATTCCCTTAGATTTCTTCCCATTCAGATTTTTTTTGTTTCTTCTTAAAGCAGCATTGTGTGATAATTGGTATTGAATTGCTGGGCTACCCCCTACATTCAGGAAGTAATCATGTAATTTATGCTTTGTGCTCCTGCTAAAGGACACACTTTACACATGCATTCCTGGACAAGCTAAGTGATACAGAAGCATTGCCAAAAGGGAAAGAAGCATATGAACTGAGGGGGTAGAGTAATATTACAGGATTGTACAATAATATGACTTGGGTTAGGCAGAGTTACACAGCTCTGGAGACCACTGGCCTGTCTGCTTCACCGGCGTTCCATAGTGTGATGTAGCAATGATAAAGAAGCTGTTGTCCCCGTTACTGTCAGTGGAACATCAGCATGATTCTGAAGGTGATATCTTAAAATGAATGCATACCTTTGCCTTATGAAGAATTTTTTTTGTAAAACCCAACAATGCAATTTTGATAAAAAAATCAGAAATTCAGTGTTTTCTTATTTAGGATTTGTTCAGTTTACGAGGACAGTGGGATTGCAGGGCTGTGAACAATTTTGCCTGTATCTTGATGTAGATTTTTTGTTAAGACTTGTCAAATTTAAGAACATTCTTATGAAGATGTAGGTGAATGAGGCCCAATGTGCTTGCCGAGTGCCTTGAGAGGAGGTGTGCAGGTGTCACTGTTTCCTGTGTGTGACTCTGCTTCACCCCACAGTTAAAAGCAGGGTATAAGGTCTTCTGTGCAACGCACAGACACACACTTGGAGTTAATGTTCCATTCAGACACAATTAGCTCTGCCTTAGCTGCACTTGAGCGTAAGTGCTTGAGCCTGCACACTTCCTCCACCCTGATCTCCACGTGCAGAGCTGTGACAGACACCATCGAAACAGCGCAGAGACAAGCCAGAGCAGCTAGTGTGGACAGGCCCTCAGACAAACCACAGACCAGGAGAAAATACTGCCAAGAGAAAGATGGACAGAGAGAGAAGGAGAGTGAGCAAAGGAGAGATGTTCAAATAGACACATGTTCCTTCTCTGGCATGCCTTGTACACAACGTCCTTCAAAGAAAGGAACTGTTTAGGTCTGGAACAACAAAAGTTGTGGTCAAGCCATAACTCACTGTCTGCTTAAGCCTCACACTGTCCATTAATGCAAATACTGAGGTAGGATGAGGCAAGACTACAACCTAGCATATAGAAGTTTTTGTTTGGATCCAAAGTTCAAAAGTGTTTGAAATGAGATTATCTTCACTATATGACCAAATATTTGTGGACACCCCTTCTAATGAATGCATTCAGCTAGTACAGAGAACTGTGCTCTCTGGAATAATGGAACTCCATCCAATACTTTTGGGATGACTTGGGTTAGGGATGGGGTGGGGTGGCGATCATGCAACATCCTGCCCTGCTTTTTTCACTGAATGCAGTCAGATCATCACAGCAATGTTCCAAAATCTCTCTGACCAGACCGGAAATCATTTAACACTGAGGAATGGGGTATAGCTGTGACCATGAGGAGAGCAGGTACAGGAGATAGTACTAAGCTAATGTTATTGTAATGTTATGGTTACCTTAGTGACATTTGCTCCCTTTCGGCTTTCTGAAAGATTGCAGGAAGCCTGTTTTGTCAGAAACAATGTTCCAGGAACATTCTGAAAATGTGACACAAATATGGTTTGCACCACGATATTATTAGAATGTTTCTTATACAATGGTCTCAGATCATTCAAAAAACCTGCTAGATGAAGTTAAGTTCAGAAAATATTCTACTTCCTTGGGATGGGAAAAAATATCATGGTAATGTTTTTGGAATGTTACTAGAATAAAAATATTCTAGGAGCATCCAGAAAACTTGAAAGATTGAACTTTCTAAAAACCAAAAATCATAACGTATAGATAATGTTCTGCAAACCAAAAATTATTAGTTGGGAGGTTTAACAGTTAGAACTCCACCTTCTTCCCTTAGTGAGCTTTTCTTCAATTGATTGTCATGAGAGTCCACTGTCCTCCCCAGTCTCGTCTACAGTATGTACCATTTCAATGTTTTCAACACAATTTATGCAAAGATTTTTATTTATTTATTTATTTATTTTTATTGTGGATTGCATTGTGTGTGTTGCTTCTTTGTACAGTGCTGTAACATGAAGAGTCACGTTAAGAGCTTTGGACCATTTGCATTAAGAAAATACGTAGTGATGGAAAATCCAGGCCCAGAAAGTAAAAGATCCACCTCAGGATTTTGTTCCAACTGCCTGGGAAGCTTGGCTGCAACTTAAATATAGACAGGTGCCCAGGCAGTAGGAACTAAATCTTGGGATGGATTTTTACTTTCTGGACATTCCTACCTAGAAAAATAGGGTCAATAGCCTGGGGAGTAAAACTTTGAGAACTCCCTCGCCAAAGTACTGTAATATGCAAGTTCAAAAAGTCATAAGTGAACTGGGTTTTCAAAGATGCTTAAAGGCGTGGATTTGTGCATGCGTTATTATGGTATGTGGTTGGAAAAAGCATGTTTTGTACTTTTGTATAAATCAAGAAAACATCTGGCAAAGTAAGAAAATTCTAGACTTTTCCCAAAATGAACCTTTGTGATTCTTGGTGGTACTTGACAGCAGCTGATTACCCACAGCCTCTTAGTTCTCCAAAATAATCTGGAATAATTGAAAGTAATGTTCTTTTATTTTATCTGACTATGCACAAAGTGCTGCATTATCATCTGAAACTAAATGCACAAATTACAAACATTTTTTATATAACATTTTTGAGAATGTGGAAATTATATTGTGCAAAATATCGTTCAACCCCATGCATACAGCCCTTCACTGCCACAAACTTTTATAGAGGTTGGTTCTTTAAAAAAACATGTGTTTTTATATTATTTTCTTGAACTTTTGGAGACATACTGTTGTGTGTGTGGTTAAGCATCGTCTGAGTTCTCAATTGACAAATGAGACCTTACCCACTGCCACAGGTCTGATCTTTCACTCTTGAGGTGAGGATTGGTTTTCTATTAATATATTAATATGTCAGAAGGTCATAATGGCAATCAAGCACTCAGTAGTGGACCACCATTAATGTCTACTGCACATGCAAAATGTGTCTCCCATATTTTGAATTTTTTTATCTGATATTTGGAGGAGTCTTGTTTCTACTGTTTCTACAATTAATACTCAAATGTACCTTAGTAAAAAGCCATTGGGGGTCTACCCACGTTTTATAAATTGAAAGTTGTTACTGCCAAGTTGTTAACCTGTTAATGTCCATGTTGTGTAGCCAACCTGATCTCACAGCGAAAAGGGCCACGTCAGTCGTTTTCCTCACCATGTCGAATGACTGATTCCTACATTCAGAGGAAATGTGGTCTCCTCTTTCAGAAGAATTGACTGTAAAGTGGGAGTCAAATTATCAAACCCAACATTATTGTAACCAAGCAAAAATTACAGAAACATAAAACATAATTTGATTACATTTGATTCCCTTAATCTACACCTGACTTCCTTAACCTCTGCTGTTAACCTTACCTTAACTTGAAGTGAAATGAGGAATCCTTAACACAGGAGCACAGTATTCTGTACATGTTCTAAAATCATTTGGCTAAGGAGACAACGGGAACTAGGCATTACTCCAGAGTGGTTGAAACTGAGGGACTTTTTGAACTAGCCGATGGCAGGTGCCTCTACACTACAGTTAATGATTTCCCATGTTTTAGTTTTCAATGGAACTCTTCCAGGTCACATACTAAATGTAAACTGGTGTTACTGTCATTTGTTCCTTTCCATAAAAACTGTTAATGTGTTCAAAACATGACATAAAATTATTAACCTCTGCAATTGTAAATGAGAGGTGGGAAAGGGTTAATGATACGAACACTAATGGCACTCTATTACGTGTTTGGAATATTAATATCCTTTCTGATTAGACAGAGGGTTCCATAGTTCAGCCAATCATTACAGCCTGTGCAGCGTACCAAAATACCAAAATGGTATACAAAATTCTGTTCTCCTATGTTACTGTTTCTCCATTTATTTGTTTATTTTCTCCAACGTTATCTCCATGAGTGCTGTTTTGTCTATTCCTCTTTGAGTACATGACAGACCAGTCATGTGCATTGGTATTGCCTGTGCACTCAACTGTGCTACCAGTGGCTGGGCAAAAAAATGGACCAAATAAGTTGTATTTTTTGACCAAAAGTCAATGAAAATGGACATTTCAGTGTGAGATCATGTTGCGTTTCATATGTGAAGAGGAGTTATTGTCTTGTGAACAAAAATATTGTGCTTGTCTCATACTCCTCAATCATGCCAAGGAATGCTGATTATGGAAAAAAGTTTTCTTTTTTTTTTACGTATGGAAACAACAGTGTTTAATCAGCACTCAAAACAAACTAGTGCAAAACCTTGGATTACAATGCCATGCATTAATCCCTTTAAAAGAGCCATTGCGGTGTCTTAATGCACCCCCTCTGTGCCTGCCAGTTCCTAGTCTATTCATCCACAACAGCTCTCGTCCCCTTTCATACCTTTTATACCACCTGAAGGACCTGCTTACCAAAACAGAGGCTAAAATATCAGAGAATTTTTTAATCATGTACCTTTTCAGAGTTGACACAAAGTCATTTTCTCAATGCTGGGTAGAAACTGCTCTTTAAAAATGATCCAAGACCAGACACTCCAAACCCCGTATAAACTCTGGCCACAGATCAGCATTTAAGAGCAGCCCCCATCAGAACCCTTTATCAACATACTCTGGTGTTATTTTCATCCAGAAGACAGTATAGTATATAATGGTAGACACCGGCCACACAGACCAGTCCAGTTGCTGTGAACAGTCTCCTAGTAACTCATGAAAGCCTGTATAAACACTGGTTTATAATTTGGCAAAGGTGATAGAACAACCAGCTCATTCTTCCAGAAGAACTAATAACATCAGCAAATGAACCACTGACTCAGGATCTGCAAGCACATAGTCTCTGTTGTAATAAACAGTATTAAAGTATCTCTGAATTAAATTTAATGCAAGTTTATGTAGCAGGGCTTTTCCAAGTACTGGACCATTGATTATAGAACATTTGTACAGTGTAAAGAGCTGGGGTGAAAAAAATAGTTTCAATGAGTTAAACAGAGAGCAATTATATGCCTTTATAATTAAACTGCCTATCTATTATTATTATTATTATTATTATTATTATTATTATTATTATTATTATTATTATTATTATTGCTGTTGTTAGGCCTGTCATGATAACTTTTTGTTTGAACAATATATTGTCCTGGAAATAACTGTGATAAATTATTTCAATGTGAAAATCAGTTCAATACCATTTTAAGCCACTGATATTATAATAATATTAATTAATTTTTAATTAGTAAGAATATTCTGAGATTAAAACTGGAATATTATTCATTTCTAATATCTTTAATAAATAAAACAAATTAAGTAAAACCACCTTTTTTACATTAATGAGGTCTCCATGCAAAGAAAAACAATTAATGAAATTATTGTGGTTGTTTTCATATATTGTACAAAAAGTAAATAACAACTATTTTGACTTGCCATGCATTATTATTATTATTATTATTATTATTATTATTATTATTATTATTGCTGTTGTTAGGCCTGTCATGATAACTTTTTGTTTGAACAATATATTGTCCTGGAAATAACTGTGATAAATTATTTCAATGTGAAAATCAGTTCAATACCATTTTAAGCCACTGATATTATAATAATATTAATTAATTTTTAATTAGTAAGAATATTCTGAGATTAAAACTGGAATATTATTCATTTCTAATATCTTTAATAAATAAAACAAATTAAGTAAAACCACCTTTTTTACATTAATGAGGTCTCCATGCAAAGAAAAACAATTAATGAAATTATTGTGGTTGTTTTCATATATTGTACAAAAAGTAAATAACAACTATTTTGACTTGCCATGCATTATTATTATTATTATTATTATTATTATTATTATTATTATTATTATTATTAGCATTATTATTAGCATTATTATTAGCATTGCTATGCTGAGAGAAACAGGGTCAGGTATGTTTTTATAACCAGGGTAACAACACTACTTTTGCAGCTAGTTCCAAAGTCATTACTGAGCCACTATATGTCAAGATACCCCTCCTAATTAATTATTCATCTCAATGAAATTCATTAAGATAATAGAAGAGCTTTTAATGCAACTCCTCCTCAATTCCAGTATCTTTCAGGCTATTTTTGTTATCGATGTTGGCAAATCCAGGTCCAGAAATAAAAAATCCATCCCAGCTGCAGCAGAGCCATCTAGAAATTTGAGTGAATGTTCCACTTCTGGCTTTATAGTGGCCCAAAGAAAGCCATTAAAAGTCACATCTAAATCCTATCCAATACTATAGGTAGTCTAATAGGCAGTTTCAAACTTGCATCCAACATCATGCAGCCACTATGCCAAGAAACACCTTAACCACATTTTATTGTAGAATCTAACACCATTGTTGAAGAATCTAGGAGATGATCTTGTATCTATAAGCCATATAATGATCATTAGGATCTATCTGGTGTTTTGTATAAGCGACCTATTGCACTGGCATTAAACTGCCCTCTAAAATGAAACCCTACTGCTATCACCTTGAGAGAAACCACCCTTTTTGACTAAAGCCCAGTGCTTGGACCAGGACATATTAGAGATTAGGCACATTTAGCTTTTGGGAGGTCAGTCTGCAACCCTTTAATCCACGATATTGTGATATCAACACAGTAATTACTCCAACTAATTAATAAGTTATGGGATGGGACTAACAAGGGTATTTGGATTTTTAAGGTATTTATTATTGAGGTTTTGCTGACAACACCTCAACATTCAGTCAGTCTAATCACCTCAAACCACCTGCTTCTCATAGTTACATGTTGACATGCCAAAAGTCATGGGATGTAAGAATGTAAACTGATATGTAAACCTATCAAGTGGTGTTTGCTTTGGGGACGGATTGGAAATGCCCACACCTATAAGTTGTGAGGGGTTATCTGACCAGCAGTCTTGTGTCTTGAGCAAGGCATGATAGTTGGAGCTGGATAGATGGGATGTTCCATTTACAAAGTTGTATGAGCATTTAACATTCCTTTTTTCATAGTGGCACGTGTAACAACAGTGCAGCGTCCACCTATAACTGCATAATTATGGCGGCATCTGGCTAGAATATTCAGTGCAGAAAGACAAGTGACTCGCATGCATTTTCAATGCAGTTTACTGGATTTAGAGGACTGGCAACATGTGGTGTGGTCCGATGAGTCACAGTATCAATTGTTTGGAGATGATGGTAGGGTTTGTGTGTGGTGTAGATCCCATGAACCCATGGAACTCCATTGTCAGCAAAGCACTCTGCAGACTGGTGGTGGTTTCCGTACTGGTATAGGGTGTATTTTCATTGCATGGGTTGGGTCTACTGCCCCACCTGCACCCTTCATGAACACCACAATGGAATATTCCAGCAGGATAATGCAGCATGCCATCTGGACCAAGTTGTCCGGTATTGATTCTGTGACATATTCCCAGTACACACGAGACAATGTGGAACGAAGAATGTTAAATGTCTGCTCAGCTTTGGAAATGGAATTTTTCCATTCGCAAGCTGTCCTCTGTGGCAAAACCACATCATAATCAATTTACATACTGATATCCATGACTTTGGCATGTCAGTGTAGATCAGGGGTGTCACACTGTATCTGCAATGGGCTGGTGTAGCTGCAGGTTTTTATTCCAGCCAAGGGGTATAATGTGTGATGAGTTGTTTGAAGGCTGGTCAGTTGATGAAGCAGGTGAAGTCAGGTGTCACTTCTTGTAGTTTAGAATGAAAAGGATAATAGGATATAGTTTGACAGTGCTGGTGTAGATGAAGACTTTTCAACACTCACAGGTTGCCACTAACATAAGCAAGAATTTATCTTTAGCAGAAAGAAACCCAGAAATTTTTCACTTTCAGCTCCAAAACCAACACTGTCTGCACAATGTGTTAATTTATTTGTAGCACCGTGTGACTTGTTGTCACACATAGATGAACATTCAGGGACAGATTTGCTGAGTGATCCAACAAGCCTCATTCTGCAGAAGTCACTCATCCCCTTAAGCTCAGAAAGATCCACAACACATCTTTGATAGTCTTTGCTAGGTTTCTTCAATCTTACTGTACCTGTTTGTAATTTTTAAAGAAATTCTGCTGATTTTTTTTATATTCAACCGATATTTGTTGAAGGTTTGGTTTCTGTATGTTTCTGACTTGTGTACTGTACATGACTGAATTAAACACCTTGAATGTTGAATGAGCTTAGACTGATGTGTGTGTGTGTGTGTGTGTGTGTGTGTGTGTGTGTGTGTGTGTGTGTGTGTGTGTGTGTGTGCTTGTTTTTGTGCAATTTTGGGAAAAAAACAGGAAAAAATACCTGCAATGTTGGAACCAACAAACAGTCCTGATTTTATAAGGTGTTTTAATTTAATCAGGTTAACCATAAACACAGCATGATCAGTAGGACCAGCATGACCTAAATCAAACGCAGCATACCCTATGCTGGTCAAAAGCTGGTCTACAATTATGTTCAACCTGACCAAACCAAACAACCAATTTGACCAAACCTGACCAAGCTTGCTGGCCAATGTGAACAAGCTTGTCAACCAATATGACCAAGGTTGCTGACCAGCATAACAATTATCACCTTGTTGGTTGACTACAATGACCAGTATCACCAACTGGTTGACCAAGCTTTACCAAAGTCAAATGCAACATACACTAGACCATCTGAAACCAGCTACCAGCAAAACTGGTATTGAGCTAGATTTTCAGTAGGGATGTGTGTGCAATATATGCATAAGAAAATGCAAATCATGTTTATGGGATTTGGAAAAGCTAGTTGTCCTCGGTATTGTCTGGGTATTATCAAATACCAAAGGGACCCATAGAATACTTTTTCCTGTAAAGCTCTTTTGGACACCTTTGTTGAGGTAATCCTGATGGAGCTGCCTGGAGCCAATAGCAATCAGCAGGTGATAATGAGAAGTGCAGGACTAATGGACTAATGGCTTCGAGTTGTTCTGCCATAGTGAAGAGTAGATGTGGGTATTCCAGGTCCAAAGTGTATACCCACCTCTAGTTGTGAGTCCATGCTGGTTGGCAGAAAAATGGTGAATGATTCTGTGTGTTTGCGCACACTCCTCTCTATATTCCCACCCCCACCAGTCACGTGGGCACAGTGCCGGGGTGGGATTGAAGGCCTGTTGCCATGGCGATAAGCCAGGCGGTAATATCACTAAGCACTGCAGGGATTAATGTGCAGACAGATGGCCAGAGGTGCACGTCACTTCCTGAGAGAGAGGCAGGGATCACAGGCCTTTTTCCCAACATAAGCGAGATCACCACTGTCACAACCTGTGGGCCTGAACACGCCATCTCACATTCATAACCACCATGGGAAAAAACAGAGAAACCTTAACAGATGAAGGTTCAAATGCAGATGATGGTGGTAATTCTACTGTATCTGTAATTATTATTGATAGAATTATACTTTTCTGCTTCATCTTACACACTCCTTATTAGAGGACCAGTCAAGGTGTGTGAGAGTGATGTGTTATTTCATAGAGATGGGTGAAATATTACTATTCAAATATATGAAAATCTGTATATATGTATAATCTCAATATAAAATATAGTGCTGTCAAAAATAATGCATTAATGCACACTTAATCTGGAAAATTTAAGGCCAGAAAAATACTACATGAAAGGATGAAAATGCATAGAAGTGCATTAGATTTAGGGGCACTCACCAAGACCCCTTCCCACAACACAAAAAATGGTACATTTTAATCATAATTTTAGACCAATTTTCAACCAATTGGCAAATATAACTATACACATTTTTGTCTACTAAGAGAACAATCAATAGATTAATTACTAGCATTTTTTACAGCACAGAACACAACACTCTCATGTTGTTTGTTTATGAGGCAAACCACAGTTTTGTTTAACTCTGACCAGCTCATCGGATTTCTAACAGGTTAAAAGGGACCTCCATTAAAAGTCAATCAAATTGATTACTCATTAACAATACTGTAAACACTCCCCAGGGTGCATTTGTCTTGAATGCTATTTAGTGTTTTTTGTCAGCAACACTTCTACTGTTAAATAGTGAACAGATACGGTTACTGGAATAATAAAATATGGAATACTAATACTGAATATTCTTCACTAACATAGTAATCATGGACAGTCAGTCAGTATCTGCTTTGCTCACTCTGTAATGGGTCCTATTCTGAATGGTATGTGTTGTTTTGTAAGCAGTGTATTTGTGGTCCATGCTGAAGTACCAGGCTGCCTCTTCTGCCTGGTTGCTCATCACTTGTCTTCAGGGTAGCAGATCAAGAGTGATTCTGGCCTAATATAACAGCAAGGGGAGCACCCAGTTCATCTACGACACTAAGAGATGTAGAGAGAGAGAGAGAGAGAGAGAGAGAGACAATGACACAGGCTAGTATGATTCAGAGTATTGCAGAGTATTGCAATGAACTGACTATTTGAGTGTGCACATAATTTCCCCAAGAATAAAATTACAGTCAGGTCCATAAATATTTTGATTATTGTTGTTTTTCTCTAACCCACACATAGAATTAAGCATGTTGCCAATAGCTTCATGTTTGTTTATCTGCTTCAGGGAGTCTTGTTGTATTGGCAATACAGATACTAGACAGACCCTTTGTGTGCAGTTGCACATCTATTTCAGCAAAAGGTGCAACTTAAAGTAGCTAAATGCATTTATTAGAAAGGGTGCCCATAAATATGTGGGCATATAGTGTGGATACTGACTCAGTAAGGTGCATCACTGTTGGTCAGGCCACAGTGATTGTTGAAATTTTGTTTGTTGTATGTTGTGAAAAACAAAGTAAATGTACATTAGGGTTTCTCAGAGTACCCAAACCTTTGCATGAAGACTACATATAGAATATAATACTGAATCTGAATAATATGAATCAAGGAAATTTGGTACTTAATTCAGTCAAAGGTTGGCTGAGTCATTGCAATAATGGAAAAACAGAGAGAGAGAGAGAGAGAGAGAGAGAGAGAGAGAGAGAGAGAGAGAGAGAGACTGCAATGGTGACAGACAGCCAATAGCTGTGGGCTGGCTGGGGCCTGGTGAAGTGTGTGCTAATAGGTTGTAGCAGATTTTTGTGGCACACACCAATCAGCCACCAGCCTGGTGCAGCACCCACGCCCTCCCTGCCACACGTCTGGCATTTGGCACCACTACTGCAGCACGACACCACACTACAGCCTCTCTCTCTCTCTCTCTCTCTCTCTCTCTCTCTCTCTCTCTCTCTCTCTCTCTCTCTCGCCCTCTTTCTCTCTCTTTCTCTCTCTCACACACACACACACAGAGCAGCATACTCGGAGCAGGGCCAGGGCTCATTCACACACGTCTCTGTTCCCCTCAACACTCTACTGAAGCATCCTGACAATTAGACAGAAAACACAAGCACTCCTAAGGGAAGGACTCCAAACACACACACAAACACACACTCTGAGTTATGTAATCACTCCACTCACAGCGTGTGCTTTTTAAGTTGGCTGTGAGTCCTGGCCGTGTTTAGAGCCAAGTATATATAAAAAATAAGACTGCTAACAATTGACTAATTTAATCAACAGATAAGCGCACCACACTAAACCAGAACACTAAACTTCAGAAGTTTAACTGAGAAGAGGTTGCACAGTGCAGTCAATATCTCGTTTGATGTGTGGAAAATGAGTCATAAAACAGATTTAATCTTTTTGTATCTCGTGGTTTGAGAGTGCTTTAGGTGCCTTTTGGCAAACTCCAGATGGGCAGTCATGTGCCTTTAACTGAGCAGTGGCTTCTGTCTGGCCACACTACTGTACAGGCCTGATTGGTAGAGTGCTGCAGAAATGGTTGTCCTTCTGTAAGGTTCTCCTCTCTCCACAGAGGAACGTTGGAGCTCTGTCAGAGTGACCATTGGGTTCTTGGTCACCTCCCTGACTAAGACCCTCCTACCATAATCACTCAGTTTCACTCAGATCACTCAGGTCAGCAGGCAGCTCTGTGAAGAGCCCTGGTGGTTTCAAACTTATTACATTTATGAATGATGTTCTATTCAGCAGACATTTTTCACTTGTAATTTCAATACTTGACTACTGCAACTCCCTTCAGCTGGCCTTCCTATGTGGACCATCAGGCCCTGGCAACTCATCGAGAATGCAGTGACATGGCTCAACTTCAATGTTCCCAAATTCAGTCATGTAACTCCTATGCTGTGTTCCCTTCATTGGCTTCCTGTAACTGAACATCAGATTCAAAACCTTGATGGTGTCCTTCAAAGCCAAAAATGGACCAGTCCCTCCATACATGATGGCAACGGTCAAAACCTGAGCTGTACCAAGAGCCCTTCAAGCATCAAGTACAGCTCGGCTTGACCTACCATCTTTCAAATTGCAAGGAAGATAAGCATCCAGACTCTTTTCTGTTCTGGCACCAAAATGGTAGAATTAAATGCCGCAAATGTGAATAATAAATGTGTAAATATTTCTCACTTATTCTGGGATATTGTCTGTAGAATTGTGATCAAAAAAATTAATTAAATCCAATTTAAATAAAGCTGTCACATAACAAAATGAGTAAAAAAAAAACGAATGAGACAATAAAAAACAGATTGTAACTCATATGTTATGTCATTAAAATATATATTCTTATTTGTTATATGTTAATGTTTATTGTGAAAAACATTTGGTAGTGCTGAACCCCAGGAAGGTACAACCAGGCTTGGTTCATTAACAGATAGCTAACAGTCTCCTCCAATAAGGTTTTTCCAGGGTTCTTTTAGTGAATGCAGTTCATCTATACAAGGATGGGCAATGAAAATGAAAAAATATATCTAATTAAATAAATGTGACGTTATTATTTGTTTTATTTGTAAACATGCATTAAACCTGCATAAAATTAATACATGTGTATTAGCTGAGCCTAGATGATGATGTAGGTCAAAATCTAGTGAGAGTGTGTTTTAAAGGAAGTTCATTCTGATATTTTCCTGAGCACCATCATGAGCACTTTCTCCAGACATTTCCTTGGCTAGATCAATATAATGAGAAATGAGGTAGGTAGGTTTAGTTATGATGCCAAAAATGGAAATAAAGGAAGATGCTGTCACAGTTGTAATTGTAATATTTGTCTTATGGCATAGACAATACAGATTTTTTTCTATTTCAGATAAAAATAAATGACCACTATCAATTGAAATGACTGATCCTGACCTTTAAATCCATCTTCCAAAAGATGTAATTTCAACACTTTCAAACCTCTGGGAATTTTCAGTTCACCACCATAAATGTGTTTATTCACTTACACTCTGCGTGTTAGCCCACACTTCAACTATTTACACTCATAGATAAACAGCTTTCAAATTTATGTAGGGGGTGAAGGGGGAAGGGGGGTGGGGGTAGTAAAATAAAAGTAATAAATGAAACATCAGTTTCAATAAGCCTTAAAATAGAACCCTGTGGGCCAGAGATTATGCTAAACAAATAAATTAAACAAACAGTGTCTGCATTAGGATTACAAACTGAATTAATAGAATTTAGGGTTGGCTAAGAAACTACTCACATAGTGAAACACATTCCAGGCATGTACAGCAACATCACACCACACGTGCAATGTTAACAGGTTGTAGATCTTTATGTTAGTGTTTTAATTACACTGCAGTGTGAATACTATGCTGGGTGACTGCTGGGTCAGATAGTCAGTGTGTTCCCTAAATTTGAGTCTACACTCCGGCACTCAGGCAACGGCGTCATCAGTGTAGAAGATGGCAGTCTTTTTTCAAATCACTATCAACCACGGCGCTGACAGTGCCTCGGGTGTGGATGGGAGGAAGGCTGACTGATGAGCAGAGCTGGGGCATAAAAAATATAAAGCCTTTAAAGCCTATCATCACTTGACTCTACCCGCATAATGAACCTTCAAAAGGAGTAATGACTGCTGTCTTCCCACCAGAATATGAAAAAAGAGATAAGAAAGGGAATGGGGGATGGTGGCAAAGGCAGGAAAAGGATGCTGTGATTATGTCACAGTGAAGGGAAGAGAGAGATAGAGGGAGAGAGAGGGAGAGAGTGGGAGACAGAGGCTAAGACATAGAATGACATGGGAGCCAGGGGTGAGGAGTGACATTCACAGTGGAGAAAAGATAAAAAAGGAAAATGTTAGCTGATAAAATCACTGCTGTGGTTTGTGGATTTACAGACAGAAAACCTCATGTCCATATAGATCTGGAGGTAAACTGTATGGCTTATTTTACCTTAATTTGTAGCATTTTTACCTTAATAATCATGATGATAATAATTACAACAATCAAACTAACTATAATATAATATAATATAATATAATATAATATAATATAATATAATATAATATAATATAATATAATATAATATAATATATAATTTCTAGCTCTGAACTATTGAACTGAGAACTATGGAATTGATGAAGTGGTCAGGACAACACTCTTCAGAACTGTGTAATTCTGCATAACCCAAGTCAATTTATCAGAAAATCCTGTAATATTACTTTGCTGCTTCAGTCCAATTGCCTCTTTCACTTTCAGTGGCACTTCTGTATCTCTCAACTAAGGAGCAGGAAATATTCATTCCCAGAAATTAATCCTAGATGTCTGATCAGGACAATATAGATTTATCTATCTACTGATGTTAGAATGAATTTGTAAAAAACTCTATGCATATGCAATCAACCCGACTGCAATGTTTACCAGACAGTCATGGAGTCACTCAGTCGGCAGTGGTCATCTTCATGGACAAGTCACACTTTTGTAATGGTGGAGACAAACAACGAATCTGTGTGTGGAAGCACTGTAGTCAGCAGCAAGATCAACGTTTCTTGTCACGTGTCACATGTCCAGAAGGCCAGGGCTGCGTCCAATAATTTTTTCCTTGTCTCCTCCTCCTCCTTTCCTACAGGAGTCGAGGGGAGGGCAAAAACTGGAGGAATGAAGAGAAGGTTTGCTCACAGACTTGTACCAATGCAGTGACGTCACGCCAAAATCCTTAAAAGACTTCCTGGGTAGGATACTCTTGTGTGTCCTCTGCTGGAAGCCGCTTCGAGGGGGGATTTTAAGTTGCTTTTATCATCTCCTTCAGTATTCGGACAGACAGCAAGATGGCATCATGAAATCAGTTTCTGGGTCATGGAGGAGAGGAGGAGGATTGGTTGGAAAAAGCAGTAACTTTTGTAGTTTCTGGACACAGACCTGGTGTCATGTTGTGTGGTGCAGTTCCTTATGATGCCAGATCACTGGTCTTCATTACAGGCAGTCCAGTATTATGTTATGTGCTCCTGCAACCAGTGGCCCTACCTTTTGAGCACACACTCCTGTGTAGTATTGCAACAGAATAAGGCTCATCCACATACCGCTGCTGTCAGTATGTGGACAAGCTTTGTTCTGCTGGAATATCACCAGACCTATCGTCAGACCTATCCCTGACTGACAATGTGTGGAATGCTATTGGACACAATATCAACTGTCCACCCCTACCCCAAAATCTGAATGATCTGAATGAGAATATTCAAGCTGCTTGGGATATATTATCACAGGACACCATTAGGAACCTAAGCAACTCCACGCTGAGACGTATATCATGTTGTGTTATATCAGACTCCATACTGAGAGATACTAGGTCTGGGTAGCTCAATACATATTGCCCATATTGAGTCTAAATTCTTAATCATTTATTTTTCCTGGTAAAATTTATCTTCTTTCCCAAAAGCATTGCAAGCCCACACTTCCTTCTGGGTGCAGCTATTTTTTTTAGATGGGTGTATGTATCAGTAAGAGACCTGCAGTAATTCATGAAACAAGTTCTCATTGATAGTAGCTGCTCAAACCTTCCTACAGAGAGAAATTGTTCAGCATCAGTGTCTGATTCCTGCTGATTCAAGATCTTCACCATTTTTTCTTCCTTCCTGGACACCTCCCCCTCCCCCTCTCCCACTTCTCTGTGCCTGAAAGATTTTGTCACCTTATTTGAGGAGAAGGTCAACAATACCCCAAAGCCTTTCCTCTGTCTTCACTTCTCCCATCAATCATCCTCCTCCTCCTCCTAATTGTCAAACATGTTTTCTTGCTCTTTCTACAGATGATCTCCTACTCACATCAGCTAACCCATCCACCTGTCTGCTGGACTCCCTCTCACTCACATTATTAATAAAAACCCACTCCTGTCATAATTTTAAACAACTCTGTACCAGCATGTCACATACCAACCACTCTCAAGACCACCATTGTTCCTACAATGGTAAAAGATTGACCTACAAACCTGCTGTTAGACTGTTATAGTCGGGGGACCAAGTCTATATTAATGCCTATGGGTTTAGAATGGGGCGGCATAAATACTCTTGTAGGTGTAATGTTGAGGTGTCCCAATACTTTTGTCCACATTGCGTATCTTTAGGAAATCAATGTTTCTTCTTCTCACTCAGTGCCAGATCCCAAAAACCCAACCAATCTGCATTCAAACCACTCCACTCCAAGGAACTGCCTTCATGGTAGTTACTGAGAAGCTCCATGCTGTCCATGGACCAGCCAAACTGTCACTGGTCCTGATTCTTCATGACCTCCCTGCAGTCTTCAACCCAGCTGAAAACAGCATCCTCTGTCTGTCCTCACTTACAACTTGGAGGGATACTTTCACCACACTGTTATAAGACAGACAGATCTGGTCACATTGTTCTGTCTGTGAACAAGAAATTTAGATTAAAAAACCCAACTTTAGAGTAAATGTCATAAATGTTCCAAAAATATATTTGTTATTCAGTTAGATTACACAACCTGTCAAATTAAAAGCATCTACTTTCTCTACATGTAGGTCAACTGTACAATTACTAGTACAACTAAAAGAAATTGAATTTCATAAAGTTAATGTGCATCCACAATCTAATTCAAACAGTTAAGTTGCCACATTGTATATTCATTACATATACATTTTTAATAAAAATATTATAAATATGATAAAAAATATTTTAAGCCTGTTTTCAGAAATTCTGAATCTCAAATTATTAGAATATTTTTTAAGTTCAAATAAATTATAAATCAGACAGTGTCAACATTAAAACAAACAAAAATGTTTGAAATATGTCACTTTAAATGTAAATAATATGATATATATCACCAAGAAATGTGAAAAGTAGTAATAGGAGACAGTAATATGCCAGAAATGGATATTTTTAAAAGATTCTTGGCTACTTAATTTTATCTTCATTTGATATTAAAATAAATATTAACAGAATTTAGACATTTATCTGACCACGTTTTGATAAAAAAAAATGTTTGCAACTACACAACAAATCCTATTGGAAATTGAGCATCCAGATTGTTTTTGAGCTGACAATGCAAAAAAAAAAATGCCAAAGACTGGCAAGAATATTTATAATAATATATTTTTCAGAATGCTTGACTCTAGTCCAAACAAAATATTTTAAAAAATGTCTTTTATTATTATTTTTGTTACTTATGTATGTATCAGTATTATCCCTTCTCAGGACTTTCATTCTGAAATTTGAACAGTTCATTCCTTCTCATTTTCTTCTGTAGCCCAATATCTGTGTAAGTGATGTCATCAGCCCCACCCAATCTCATTAATCAGTGCGAGTCTGCATGCAGGTTGAGCATATACATGTAGACAGAGCAGTAAACATGCACTGGAAGGTTCCTTTGGCATTGAAGGGGTGAATTTTAGCTGATTCTGGATTACTTGGTGATTTTTCATCACACAATGATGAGATTTATGTGATAGGACATAGATATTTTAAATCTTGTAGTTTGTAATGATATGTGTATCCTGTCTGTAGGTTACTCTGATCCTGAGTTACAAAGACCAGAAATCAGCAGCTCTTGTATTCTAAAGCAGGTAACATTAAGGAGGTTCACTCTGCACCACATAAGCTCTTCACCTGTGCCCCACAAGTCTCAGTACTTTGTCTTCTTCTTTTTTCCCTTTATACGATTGGCAAAGTAATATCTGTTTATTGTTATTGTTATTGTTGACATCTCATCTTTGATGGCAGCTCACCACCTGAGCTGATTTCCATCTGCAGAATCCTGCAGATCCTCATTATGATCTTGTCATTTCCTTCTACAGCTGCAGAAGCCTGCAGCCTCAGTGTACTTGAGGATAATGTAAGTTTTATTTCTCAGTTCATTTTACAAACCTGACAGTCATGCAGTTTTCTGCTTCACAAATTCCAGAGAAATGGACCTTCATTCAGAATCTAATATAAGAATTGTGAAACAAAATTACATTTAGATGGAAGTACAGAAATATACCCTGTAAAAATCCATAGCAACCAAACAAGTCTGTAATGCCTCTACACTGCTGTTTTCACTCAGTTTTCATTTTTTTTTCAATTTATAATTCATACTCACTTCTGCTCACCCAACAAGCTGCATTTCCAAAGTAATTTCACAGTTGAAAGAAACTGCCGTGTAAAGACAGAATAAATATCGTCATGCTTTAAGAATGTCATGCTCAGAGATCTATTTTCTGACATTTAAAGTAAAAGGTTTTATTCAAAATGAGCTATTCAGAAAACAAGCCAGGAATATAAACAGTGAAGCATGAACACATCCTGGAGCCTCTAGTGTTAACATCAAATATTGAGTTTTAAGTCAAATTTGTTCACAGTCATGGAATGAACATTCACGTCACATAACACTGTTACATGAAATGGTTACACATATGTTGCATGAAGCCATTGTTTTCCGTTTAGTCTTTATTCTGCAAAGGGTTTAGCTTAAAAATCTATATTTTTCAAAGAAAACAACAGTCATGTGAAAAAACTAGGTTGCTCCATGAACACTTTTTTACGTATTCAAATATGGACATTGGTTCTTCATTTTAACTATATTGAGAGATGGAGGTGATATAACAAACTTTTATAAAATTATGCAGAAATGCAATTTTCATGTGAGGAAATGGTTAAGACACCACATTTATTGGTTTATTACTTAAAATGCCTAAAATTAGAAGATGAATAGACCATCATTAGAGAGGACCTTGGAGGAGGCTGTCATATTTAAACCTCAGAAATTAGTTTGGTTTGCTCTTGTTTGTTGAAATGAGTGAAATCAGCATGGCAGAATTCAAAGAGCAATATTGCAAATGTATATACAATTTACAGGTATACAATAGTCCAGTAAGGGGTTTAAAACAATCTCAAAGCATTTAGAAATCAGCCGTTCCACTGTCCAGAAAGTAATTTCAGCCCATGAGCAGACTGTAAGAAGCCTAAGAAGTTTCAATCATAAAATGTGATTGCATGATGTACAGGTAGCTCTTGCAACAGTTGATGTCAAGTAAGCATCTACCATTAGAAAGAGACCAAACAGGTTTGATTAGGTGTGCAATGAGGAAACCCTTGCTGATTAAGTTTGCCAGAGAACACCTAGACAAAGACCAGGACTTCTGGAAGAATGTGCTCTGGACAGATGAACCTTTGGCGCAAACCAAACAGAGGATTTGACCACAAGAGACTCATACTAACTGTGAAGCATGGAAGTGGAAAGAAATGCCATGGACTGGGGCTGCTTTGCTGCAGAAGGGCTTGGAGAGAGTATATATATAATATGTATAAGTATAAAAGAGGATCAAATATGTCCATAGGATATGTCTATATTTCTTAATAAATTTCCTTAATAAGGAACTAAATATTTAATGTGGTTTCCAAATTTTTCCACATGACTGTATGACGTCCATATTGGCCACATTGGCTACACTGTTTGATTGTGAGGAACCATTGTTAAAGTTTAAAGAGCTTTCACACAACAGAACAGTTACACTGATTTACAGCCAAGAATGGTTGTTTTATTACTCTGCTCCCAAAAAACACTTTTGTTGACCTGAATTTCCATCAGTTTTTCTCCGCTGAAACACAGCTGGTGGGACAGTTCAGTAACAGCCTTTCATATCCTCTGGAGGCCATCACATGTGTCCTGTCCAGGCAGCCACTCTGGCTGGGGTTTGGCAAATCATAACTAGAACAGTGCCCAGGAGAGTGTGGTGGCTATTTCTTGTAATAACATGGTGAGAGTGTGTGTTTACAAGTCCCAGAGGCTGTCTTATCAGGAACAAAAGTGTGAAAACATGGTTATGTTGTATAAATAATGTTGGATAAATAATCACTCAATAGGCCTACTTACAAATAAATGTAAGAACAATAAAATATGCAAAAAGCAGCAACAATGGTTGTTCAATGCATTAACATTTCCCCCACTGATATATGAGACAAAGGAAATTGGCATGCATGGCATGCATATACACAGTTCCCCACATAACCTATAAGAACTATGTGTTTGTTTTTACTAATGTGCTGCAGATCAGTAAAGTGTGCAGACTCCCTACCTTCATTACTTAAAATCACTGAGCATTGAGACATATGAGCCTGGACTGGTAGTGTAAAAAATAAACATACATATTCATATGTGTGCATTAATTAATAACATCCCTGACAGACATATGCAGATTACATGTTTGTTTGCAAGTGTTGTTTTCCTTATTTCTGCAGCCAAAATCCTTTATTTGAATGTTATATGAATGAATATTTGATTTAAATGATTGTGTATGCTGCATGCTAATTTATAGAGGCATTTCTCTATGGGACACTGTAATGCTCATACAGTCTTAATGCTACAATAAACTACAGTCTACAGTGAATCCCCCCAATGAATAAAAGTGTAATGTTAATGAAGACCTAAAAATGACTTGTAGTGAATCATAATCATGTATCTGCACTTTCTGTGGACTTGGAGTCAGTTCTTCAGTTCCTCAGCTCTGTTGAGATTAGTACCACTCTGATACCAGTCATGAATTATTGATGAACTGATCAACCATTATTAATCAGTTGTTATGCACAATCAGATTTATTTGAACGTAAATGAATATGGAAGTAATCAGTTCATCACTAAAATACAATTCATAGCCGTAGCCCTAATTTATTACTGTATTTATTTCACTGTAGACTTTTTGTCCAGAGAATAGAACATAGACAGACAGTTCAGGTAGACACTGATATCAAAATTACTATTGAAGAGATTAAAAAATAAAGAAAAAGGAGCTATAGAGGGGAAATATGACAAAATACATTAAATAAAGTAAATATATCTATTGATGTATCCTTTTGTTCTTGCTTATTTTTAGACAGAGAAAAAACAATACTGTAGTTTTACGTATTGTTTAGCTACTTTTCCAAATGTGCAAAACATTAGGTATTGGTTTATGAATATGACATTTATGCCAAAATTATACTCAAATTAATAAAGTAATCCCTTGATTATTTTACATTTACATTACATTTACAATACATTAACTAAACAAAAACTAGACTGTATGGTTTACTAATACACACTGTGCTCTAAAATAATAAAAAAAAAAAAAAAAAAAAAAAAAAAAAATATATATATATATATATATTTATTTAATTATTAGGGAAAATAAGAAGAATTAATAAGAATAACATAATAAGACTCCCAAAGCTCCTCCCCCTTCAAACTGCTGCAGTAGCTCTTTAATGGGGTTCTGGCGCCTCCTGCTGGTTACATCTGTGGTAAACGCTACGCAGAGAAAGTCGAGACGGGTGAAGTTTGTCCTTTCAGGGCTGCAGTATTTTTTTTCAGTATGGCGGCCTCCTTGGTGGTGAGTAAATCCTGTATTCTGAAATAACCTTCTGCTTTTTACGCTTTAACTGGATTAAAGGCTTTATTTTAAAACTGGAGAGAAGCGAACCTCTACAGAACAGCTCCTGTAGCTTTTATTTCACCACCTTACAGACTGTGACATTGATGAACAATCACAGTGTACTTATTCTTTTACCTTCTTAAAATACACTGTTATTATTTTGTACATTAAGCAGACTGAAGCAGTCTCACACACAGCTGGTTTTATTTTAATGACCGAATGGGATTTAAGTCACAAAATGCAATTTCTACAACAGAAAACTGATAAAACTGAAATACCAGGTTTTATGGGCATTTCATATCAATATAGTCTCATTAGCTCTCAAATATATTGCTTAATTATCACTAATTATCTAAAATACAATATCACAATAATAGTTTAAATTTATTTCTATGCCTAAAATATTATTACTGTTATTATTATTATTATTATTATTATTATTATTAACAACCAATATCTTGTGGAATCCATACCACAAAGAGTTGAGGCTGTTTTAGAGTGAAAGGCACTACCTATTTTGATTATAGTGTTCCAAATAAAAGTGCTCAGTAACTTAATATACACTCATGCTAAATGTCTTCATTACCCAAAGACAATAATACAGCAAATGTTAGATGCTTTTGATAATCTGTATTTAATGAAAAGGAGAAAAGTGCATGTTTAAGTCATTTTTACTAAATTAATTTTTTTGTCTCACTTTTATTTCTCTATTATTGCCAGATGACAAGGCGGTGTCCAGTTGTGGCATACCTCACTGTACTTCAAAGAGATTACAGTTCCAGTCAATCCACTCCTTTAATCAAGAAGATTCTATTCAGGCTAAACCAGCAATTTCATGATGTAGAACATCTCATCAATTTGAGCAACTGGCTGAGGAGCCGAGTGGTCAGACGGAAGAATGTGTAAGTGGTTTAGGGTTGTTTTTTGCACAAAGTGAAATGTTAACATGCTAGTTTATGAGTGGGGGTGGGAAGTCCAGGTCCATAAAGTGTAATCATTTAAGCCAGTATATACAGTGCATCTGGAAAGTATTCACAGTGATTCACTTTATTCATGTTTTATTCCAAAATTGATTATATTTAAGTTTCCCTCAAAAATCTACACACAATACCTCCTGATGACAAAGTGAGAAATGTTGGCTTGAAATCTTCGCACATTTACTAAAAATAAAACACAAACATATAACGTACATAAGTATTCACATAGTTTTCTCAATATTTTGTTGAAGCACCTTTGACAGCAATTACAGCCTCAAGTCTTTTTGAGTCTGATACTACAAGTTTTGTTTTTTTTTGTTTTTGTTTTTGTTTTTTAAACAAACTTTTCTCACTTTGTCATTGTTGGGTATTGTGTGTAGAATTTTGAGAGGAAAAATGAATGGAAAAAGGCTGTAATATAGCAAAATATGCTGTGAATACTTTCTGAATGCATTGTATGCTAAAGCATCTAAAAAATTTTATATATTGTTAATGAGCTCATTTATAATCACAATTTCTATCAAAAAGGTAAATTGTCATTTTATATTCGTTACACAAAAGTGACATTTCAAACTTAAGACTTGCACCTCACAAAAAAACCCCAAAAATGTTTTTATTAAAATTTAATAGATTACTAATCACAGTGTCAACTTTAAAAATAACATTTTTAAATGTAATGAATATAAAATGACAGTTTAAGTTTGCACTTAAGTTTGCATTTGAAATTGGTAATTAGCATTTCCATAGAACTTGTCAGCAGAAAGTTTTAAAATAATGTTTCAGTGTTGCAGAAACCTTTTTTCTGCTCTCTCACTCTGCTCAACATTGCTCTTATGTACACCCTTCGGAGGGGGCAGAAAACCTGGTTTCAATTTGTTTAAATATGGTTAAAATGATGGGGTGTCCTCCATGTTCTCCACACTAAAGAGCTTCAATACTCTTATGTTACATGGGTGGGTTTTCTCCCATGAACTGTTCCTTCCACTCCCTTCCTATTGGATTAAGGTGAGGACTGGACCATGCCATTCCAAAACATTCTTTTTTTTTCTTTCTTTTTTTTATAACCATTCTTTGGTAAGAACATCTTGTGTGCTTCTGGTTGTTGTCTTGCTGCATGACCCACATTGTTTTGAAATGTAGCACATGTACAGATATCCTGACATTTTCCTTTAATATTTGCTGGTATATTTGCTTCTTCTGAGCTCCACAGAAGTCTCCTTTGTTTGTACCATGATACATTTCCACAAACATGAGTTGTAAAGAACAAGGTTTGATAGATTCCTTTAAACAAAAGAGGGCCTGCTCACACCTGTTGTTTCCCACTAATTGAAAACACCTGACTGTAATTTCACCTTCAAACTATCTGCTAATCTTTAAGGTTCACATACTTTTGCCACTCACAGATCTGTAATTATTCATAATGTTTGTAATGTATTATATCATTTTGCTTGTTTTGATTCTCCTTATCTACTTTTAAGACTTGTGTTTTTACTCAAATCTATGCAGAAAAATAGAAAATTTTAATATACTGGGTTAGATGATTGTAATAATGAGCGATTAATGAAGACACTAAAACTGGCTACTCTGTATCAGTATAGTACATGTCTTTGTAAAATAATACTGCCTATTTTTTTTTTTGCTCTACTGCATGTTTTGCAGATTTTACGGTTACACACAGAATAAGTTTGGTGTAAATGTGGCTGCTGCCTACTATATTCTGGGTCTGGGAGGAAGCTTCAGGTACAGTGATTTATCATGCCTTACCTTTTTCACAGTATTCTACAAAATTATATGAATTTAAATTGAACAGCGCTGTAATACATAAATATGGTAATTTAATATATGTATTATATCACAATACTAAATATCACTTATAGTGTATTGCAGAAGATTCAGTTTGACCTGAATGACAGAGGGTGTAAAGTTTGTGCATGTTTGGTGGGACATTTATGACTGTTTCTTTCCATGGCCCTCTTAAATCCTGCCTGCAGGTTTGCAGATCAAACAGAGTGGTTTCGAACTGACTCAAGAGGAAAGTTTAGCTACGACTTCCTAAACACACCTGCCTCAACTATTGAGGAGATTGACTTGAGCAGGACGCTCATAAACCACAATGGGCTGGAAAACCTCGGTAAGCCACATTCAGACACTGGAAGATATGCACATACACAGATGATACAGACCACAAGCAGCTTCTCCACTGTGGGCACAGACTTGTAGTTGAGCATATTAGCAAAGCACTCACAGAGCAGCTGAGTGAGCTTTGATGTTGTTACTACAGTGCTTGAATGAGAAGAAAATAAGTAATGATTAAATGGTATGTCGCTGACTGGGTGTATAACAAAGGCTAGATGACTTTTTCGAAAATAAAATAATTAATTTTACAGGAAATGTGCACAATCCTAGAAAACAACTGTTGAATGACTTGATATTTTAATTAATCATCACTCCAATCACACCCCTCCCTTCAGTGCTCCTTCAGAAGCTCTGCCCCCAAATTCATGCTTGTGCAATGCCAAGGTAATGACAGTGGCTTCCAGACCAAAAAGTTTTTGATTTTCAGACTTTTTCTGCATTTCTCTACCATGCCTAGTTGTGTATAAAACACATTTTCCTCTGCACACTCCCTGTAACTCCTTTTCCACCTGTGTACAAGCAGAAATGCTCCCTGCTGGAATAGTCAGGTTGAGATGCTTCTGTATTTCCCCATTCACAGTGACATGGCTGACTTTTTTTTCCAGTGTGCAAAGAGACTGGAGAGCTAGTGCATGGTACGGAAATATTCAGGTGCTCAGGTACTCATTCAGTCACTCCATCATTTCAACAATTGACTCCTGCAACTCTTGGCCTTCCTATGTGCACCGTCAGGCCCTTCAGCTGATCCAGAATGCGACAGCACATTTCCTAAGTTAGCCATGTAACTTCTCTGCTCTGTTCTCTTCACCGGCTTCCTGTATTCCTGCACATTAAATTCAAAGCCTTGATACTGGCCTACAAAGCTAAAAATGGACCAGTCCCTCCTTATTTGATGACAATTCGCAAAGCTCTATTTATACCAAGAGCCCTTCGAGCATCAAGTACATCTGACTTGACTAACCATCCGTCAAGATGCACGGAGGACAAGAATCCAGACCTTTTTCTGTCCTGGCTCCAAAGTAGTGGAACAAACTTCCCTTGGGTGACCGAACAGCTGAGTCATTTGCTGTGACAAGTCATGTTGCAGGCTAACCTTCCTGAAACATTTTAATAAGATTGCTGAACTTTCCTATAACATTCTATGCTAGCTGGGATGTTGAATATACACAACATGCATGTGTAGTTTGACTGTGTGTGCTGTGGGTCTGCATGTTTCCAGTATTAGTCAGTCAGTTGGTTTTTGGATTAGTCATTTTAAGATCATTGGTGATCTACCCTGGCTATGTGGAGGGTTGCCTTGAAGCAAATTGGGTTTCAATGACTTTCAGTTTCCCTGATGTCTTTTTTTTTTCCTCTCTTGCTCTTCCGGTGTGCAGTGAGTCAGACCAGACTGCGCTCCTTCTGTCTGCAGGGCTGTCCGGAGGTGGATGACTGGTTTCTTGCTAGTTTGCATGTGTTTGGGGAGACCCTGGAGGAGCTAGACCTGTCCCACTGTCCTCGCATCACTGTGGGTGGCTTGGCTGCACTGCAGCACCTCAGGTAAACCAACCAGCAAGAAACATGGACATTGAAAATGATAGCACATCATTTAACTAATAAAAAAATATTTTTTTAAAAGGGAATTTTTACATTTTTACCATTTTTACAGATGGTGTTATGTTTGCTTACAGAATTTGCTGGAATTGCTTTGTTCTCTTTCCGTGAAATGTTTGCCATTGTCTGCAGCACAACCCCAAGTTGATCTACCCCCATGCTTAACGTTTGGAGTGATGTTCTTTTCAGGAAAATCTGTGTCCCCCTTTTTTCAAACATACCTTTGCTCATTATGTTCAAAGAGTTTTTAAAAGTTTTTATTTTAAACTCCTCAGTCCACAGAACTTGTTTCTAAAATACTATAGGCTTGTTTAAATGTTCTTTTTTCTTTTTGATGACTCTTCCATGAAGGCCATATTTGTGCAGGTGTTACTGAACAGTAGAATAATGTACTACAACTCTGAAGGGCTTTTGCAGTAAGGCATGGGTTCTGATTTGCCTTTCTTGTGGTCTTAAAAGGAGCTGTCTCTGAAAATTTTATTGGTATTCCAGACCTTATCTTGACCACCACTCATCCTGTTAACTGCCACTTCTTAATTACATTTCTAACTGGAACTGAAATGGCAACCTGAAAATGCTTTACTATTTACTTATAGCTTTCGCTTGCTTTGTGGGCCTCATCCATTTTCATTTTCGGAGTGCTAAGCAGTTGCTTAGAAGAACCCATGGCTGGGTTTGAAATTTGCGTCACCTGGCCTTTCCTAACAATGATTGTGAATAGCCCATCGTCCTAAGAGGCTAATTAAGGTCTGAGACCCCTGTCAAAATGATCTGAGCACTCAAATCTCTCAAGAATCCATAACCTGTAACTAACTGCAACTAATTGACATGTTCAATTAGATATTCGCAAAGAATCGTTGGGCAAGACTCTTAAAACTGTACTGCCTGTTCGTCCCTGGCAAATATTTGTAGACACTGGCTTGTTCAGCTTTTCTTCTAAAGTAATTGATTATTAATTGGGAGTTACATTGTAAATCCAGTATAAACCCAGAGTTTTGTTGTAAAAAGTTTAATGTGTTCTTGTTTAAATCTTCAGGAAACTGCGTCAACTGAATGTTTCCTCCCTTCCGCAACTAAAGAACCCAGGCTTGGTTAGCATCCTCCTAGAGGAGATGCTGCCCCACTGCAGTGTCATTGGAGCAGAATATGAGCTGGGACTCGATCCTTCTAAGCAGGCTAATGAAAAGTCTACAGAGGCACCAATAGACGCAGGCTCACTGGGACATTCGCAGAAGCTGTGATGGACTGTGGATTCTGTATGGGACTGGACTCTTCCCCATGGATTTTTCAGCCTGGCTGAATGCATCAGGCTTCACCACAACACCATGCAGTTAATAACAATGTGCATTTTTGCAGGTTTCTGAATGAGTTAAATGTGTGGTGTAGCACTGATGCCAGTGCATTTGCATTTCTGAGCTGCTCTTATTGCCCATATCATAACTGAAGTTTAATATTTAATACTGTACACTTGTAAACTAAATTGTTGGTTGTGTCATAAAAATAACTGTGACCTTGTCATGCGCCCTTGAGCATCAATTACTACTTGACAACGAAATCTCATGCTGTTTACAAGTCTGCTAAGGCATGGTAGCCCTCAGGTCATTGAGGATCTGGGGTACGAGCCTCTTAACAGTGACTCAGCTGATCCAATAAGTTTTCTATGGGATTTGGGTCTGGAGAAAATGCAGGCCTCCCATTTTGAGGTCTCCAGCAGTCCAGGCATTGTTCCCGTACAATTAAAAACAGAAATTTGAACAGTGTGATGAGGACTGTTTAAAGTCCTGCTCTAAGTGAACCAGGAAATGTTTTGGTTGTTTCATTAATCAAAAAACTTTCAATTTTACTGTTAAAATCCTTGTTAAAAAGTTGTGAAAAAAGTACTGAAGTATGTGCGTGTGTGCGTGTGTGGATGTGTGTGTGTGTGTATATATATATATAGGCATATACGCATGTCTCTGATCTATTTGAGAGAGGGAGAGTGTGAGTGAGCAGAAAATCCTATAATCCTTATAGAGGTGTGTGAGAGCTGGATCTGGTACAGAGGATGAGGTGGGAGATGAGAGAAATATGAGAGGTAGGTACAGTGTTTCCCTTTGCAAGCCAAAGCCAATGTTTAGTGTTTCATGTTGTTGAGGTTTATTCACTACATATATTAAACAGTTGATCTGCTAGTGGATCTCTCTCATTATAAACAGCAGGCACTGAGCTGTGATGCTGATGGCAGTTAAACCTGTTCTGTTTCTAGGTGTGTGCATGTGTTATGCAATTAAATAATTCAAACAGCTGTAACACATCACTACAACATACATCACCATTACATTAAATCGATAATTTGATTGGTCAAATAACAAATCAATACAGGTTTTGTATTTCATAATATAAAGAGGAGACATGTAGGTTTTGGACTGAAACTCCAGACTTATTCATGCCATTTTGAATAAATACTATAGTTAGACCTTTGTGCCAAATGTTGTACACAAAATATACAAACAACATTCTAAAAATCAAAATGGAAAAAAAGCCATGTTGCAAATGCAAAACAGAAAAATGTATTATTTGCAGTTATTTGATACTTATTTTTGTTTGGTTTTTGCTTTCATTTTTGTTTTTCTGCCAACTGCCAACTTTAAACATTCTTTCAAACATAGGAGAGTGAACTGTTTCAGGTTCCCAGCAGCTGGGATCCTGATTTTTTTTTTCAAAAAGGAATAAACACTTGTCTGAAGGTGAAGGAGGCCTGCATAAGGAACCTGGAGGGAAAGGATCAGAATAACAGCTCAAAAGAGGTTTGGGCTGGCATGAGGAAAGTCACTGGCATCGGTGCTAAATCGCAAACTGTGGGGGGCATGAATGTGTTTTTAACAGGTTCAGCATGTCTCATCCACCCACAGCTGTCTCCTCACTCCTATTCACACCCATTCCCAAACAGCCATTGCCCAAAGACCCCATTAGAGGTGACTCCCAACAGGTGAAGAGGCAGCTGGAGAACCTGGGCTAAGTGGCTGGACCAGATGGAATCAACTCAAGTGTACTGAAGGTCTGTGGCACTGAGCTGAGTTGGATTCTTCAGTGTCTCATTAATCTGAGTCTGAAGCAAGACCAAGTGCCTACGCTGTGGAACACATCCTGTCTGGTTCCTGTTGCAAAGACGTCATCTGTCTCTTCTTTCAGTGATTTCAGACCAGTGGGCCTCATACCCCATTTCATGAAGGTCCTGGAAAGCCTGGTGCTGCTACATTTCCAACCTCAGGTCAGCCCTTTTCTGAACCTCCTGGAGTTTGCTTATGAACAGCAGGTTGGTGTGGATGATGCAGAAATCTACCTATTGCTAACAGCATACTCCCATCTGGACCAGAACATCACCACAGTGAGAATCACTTTCTTAGACTTTTTGAGTGCATTTAATACTATCCAACACTTCATGCTTGGGATGGATAAATAAATAGTCTGGGTCTGTCTCATAGGCCCCAGTTTGTGATGAGTGACGATGATGTACCAGCTGGTCTGACCTTCTGGTCTGTAGCACTGGAGCACCTCAGGGAACTGTACTCTCCCCTTTCTCCTTCACCCTGTACACCACAGACTTTCAGTACAGGTCAGACCTCTGCCACCTTCAGAAATTTTCTGATGCTGGTCAGATTCATCAGGGATGCAGCTCTGTGTCGTGGTGTACAGTCACTTGCTCCTTAATGTGTGCAAGACCCAAGAAGGGGATAAGCAGGCTACTTTCTGAGGAAACACTGATGGCCACAATGTTGGCCATCTTCTACCAGTATATTGTTGGGGGTGCTGTCTTCTTTGCAGTGGTCTGCTGGGGAAGCTGCAAGGGGGGAGACGCCAAGAAGATTAACAAACTGATCAAGAAGGCTGGTTCTGTTCTTGGATGCTCACTGGAGAGGTGGTGATGGAGAAGAGAACTCTCAACAAACTGATCACTATCCTGGACTAACACACGTCTCCTCCTCCATGACAGACAGTGGAGCACTTTCAGCAAAAGACCAGTTTTTAGCTCCACGGTAAGGAGTGGTACAGGAGGTTATTTGTACCAACAGTGGTCACACTGTACAACTCCTCTTCACTGTGTCGGGACATTATTACACACTGAGCAACTAACATGACATGCTCACTGAATATGGCTGGACATTATTACTCCTTCTATCCTATCACTGCACTGACACTGACAGACTGCTGAATGGATGGACTTTACTACTCTTCTGTCTTATATTCAGAACCTCTATTCGTAGCTTTTGGACTGACACTTTACCTGTACATGTGTTTCTATCTGTCTGTCTCTGTCTGTCTGTCTGTCTGTCTGTCAACTGCAAAGATTAATGAATGATCTTTTATTTTTATTTTATATATATTATATATATATATTCTTTATTACATTCACTATATATATATATATATATATATATATATATATATATATATATTCTTTTCTCTTGATTCTTATAATTGTGTAAAACAAAACTCCATAAAATACTTTCTAATCTAATTCTATCTAATTCTAATCTTTTGTGGTTTATTATTATTATTATTATTATTATTATTATTATTATTATTATTATTATTATTATTATTATTATTTCACTATGTTATTATAAAGTTCTCCATCCAGCCAATCAATCCAGGTTCAGAAAGTAAAAGCCCACCCAGCATTTTGCTCTGATTTTCTGAGGGCTTTTCTGTAGCATAGCCACGAAGTCCAGGGACGGATGTCGACTTTCTGGACCTGGATCATCTGGATTTTTCTCCAGCGTCTGTTTTGTAGACGGTCAGGTCTCATAGCACGAGCTGTGTGTTTCCACCCGGGCGGATTTTCTCGGTGCACAATAACAAGTCCCTTTAAACCAGAAATCAGAAATCGTTTAAACTGTTTAATAAAAAGCTGTGAACTAAATTTGGTTTAGTGAAGCCGGATAGATGTCTGAGTCTGGAGGTACAGTTGTAGATCGGTTTGTTAGAAGGAGGAGGCTGTTTATTACAGAGGCAGTGGGGACAGAGCCTCATCATACTGTTGTTTTTGTCTTCTAGAACAAACTAAAAGAGCAGAAGAGGAGACTGATAAACCAGAATTTGAGGTAATAAACGCAGTACTAATCACATGTTTCAGCTTGAGGGATCATACACCCTCTTATTCTTGTCCTGGTTTGGGATCTAAATGTGTCTGGAGTTAAATTTGGCCAAAGTTAAATGATAAAGTCCAGAGGATTTTATTGTCTTTCCGTCTGTTTCAGTCTGGAGAAACAGAACAGTATACTCGTAAAGTACAGTAATCTGTGTATCATTCATACTTGTCATATTTAATTACAAACAGAATAATTCATTTTATTTGTTTCTAAATCCAAATAACCCATTGGTTTTAATATTTTTAACTCCTGAGCACCTTCTTTGAGGTGGCATCTACCATCTTTATGGAGTGGTCTGCTGGGGCAGCAGTATTTTGGCAGCAGAGATGAAGAGACTGAACAAACTCCAGTGACTCAGTGACAGGCTGCTCCACCCTAAGTGTGAAGAGCGGTAGCACATGTCCTTCCTTCTTGCTGATGTTAAACTGTACAACCAGCACTGTTCTCATTTCTGGAGGCAGCTCTGCCTCTGAGGCAGAAAAAACACAAGTGGTTCAGCAAATAACCAGTGACCATAGGACAATTACCTGACAAAACATGTAGACCTAATCAATAAATCTATTAAACTTCTGAAAACATGACCCCATGATGTAAAACCAACAGTATCATCAGTCATATTTTTCACACACACACACACACACACACACACACACACACACACACACACACACACACACACACACAGCCTAGTCCCAGTAGCACTGCCAATAGAATAAGACTTTGTAGCAGATAAACAAACATGAACCTGCTGGCCTAATGGTAGGAGTTGGCTGGAGGGGTATAAAGCCCATCAGCATACAAAGTTTATAATATTTGGGACCACAACCTTTTTTCAGTTTGTTGGAGGATAAATACTTGTATAAACATGGTTTTATGATTTATGTTTGACACATAGTTCAAGGGGAATTTGTACACAAAGGGAGTTCCATAAACACTGGTTTGCAATGTTTGGCCCTGACTTCAACTCCATACACCTTTGAAATGATTTCAACCTGACATCACTCCAGTCATGCAAAGCCTTTCAGGAAATGTGGAGGCTGATGCTGATCGTAGACTGACTTCATATTAATTGCCACTGTTTTTTGGAAGTAGCTGTTGACAAGCACATATGTAAAGTTTGGGTGTTCTTATATTTATTTACCATGTTGAACAGCATTAACCATGAATAAAAATTTTTGGATTTCAGTTCAGTAGCCTATCCTGAATGTGCTCTACATTTATGCTGTATGCCAATTGATTAAGTTGCCTTGTTGATGCAGCTAAATCATTTTTTTTCATCAATCCTTCAATCTAGTGTGAGTCTGACGACAGCAGTGACGAAGGCGAAGCCTCTGGAGACAGTGAGAGTAGGTGTCTGTTTTGCAGATCCTGTATAGAGCAGCTTGCGTGAATGAATGTATATCTTTTGGACTAAACATTGTGTTTCACCTTATTTTAGTGGATTTCCTGCGAAATCTCTTCTCCCGCACTCTTGGCCTCAGTCCTGGAGAGAAAGTCCTTGATGAACTGAGCCTTGAGGGAGTAGCTCGCTACATCCAGAGTGGAAAATGTAAGTTTAGCGTACAACAGAATATATATTTATAAAACACCTCAAAATGCAGCATGGATGGGAGCTTGTGCGATAGCCATCACAATCCCATTACCATTACCAGAACATTCTAGAACATTTGTGAATAAAACTTCTCTCAAAAAAAATCTCAAAAACTAGACATTCTGCAAAGAGAAGTCGGAAAAAATCTGAAAACGGATCTTTTTGCAACCTGTGATTTCTACCAAAGGAGGCACTGTGTACCCTGGGTTTTGTAAGGTATCCACATGTCTTTACAGCCCATGAAGGTGGTTTATGTTACAAAAGACAGAGTAATGATGCTTTAAGGTTTACTTAAAATATAGTTTTTTGTTTGATTATTGATATATATATATTTGTGTGTATATATATATATATATTTTATATATATATATATATATATATATATATATATATAATGTATGTGTGTGTGTATATACATTATGACAGGCTTTTAAAATGTGCTGAAAATGAACGAATGAGTGAATGAAGTTACTTTTATAGCACCTTTCTAGACTCTCTACCTGAAGTGACTGTCCAGCTGGAGGACTGGCATACAGACATACTTTGGCTTACACACATACACATTTACACACAGTCTCTGGAATGTCAGAGGAAACCATGCAGGCACAGGGAGAACATGTAAACCCCAACAATATAGGGCCTCAAACTCAGGACCCTAGTGCTGGGAAGTGAACGTGCCAACCACCAAGCGACCATGCCACTCACAAATTGTCCAATATACAAATAGGAAATGGGTAAATTAAAGTGTGTGTGTGTGTTTGTGTGTTTGTGTTTGTGTCTCTGTCTAGGCAAGAACATCATCTGTATGGTGGGTGCAGGAATATCTACATGTAAGTACACGGTTTCTGTAGTTACCTTCTATGTCTCTAGACATAAATATCTGATTACTAAACACACTGACAAATTTGTATATAATCTAGGCTATATTAGTAATAAGAATCCACAGCTATAACTGTAGCTTGCTCTCTCTCTCTCTCTCTCACATGCAGCTGCTGGCATCCCTGACTTCCGCTCTCCTGGAACAGGTCTCTATGCCAACCTGCAGAAGTACAACCTGCCATATCCTGAGGCTATTTTTCAGATTGACTATTTCAAGGTCTGATTTTAATAGTGGTGCCACATTTAATGTGCTTAATTTTGCTGAGTTTGAATTGAAACATGTATTTTTCTCTCACTCCCCATCAGAAACACCCAGAGCCTTTCTTTGCTTTGGCTCGGGAGCTGTACCCAGGACAGTTCAAGGTAGTAAATGGAAAGCACCATCACTTAGGAATGTTTTAAAATAGCACACTTCCCTGAGTAGGGGTACAACTGCTTATTATATACAGATATCCAAACTCACCTTTACTCACCAGTATGTGCATAGTCAATTGAGAATTTGAATAAGGCATTTGTAGTTTTCAATATAAATAAAATTAAATGAGTAGGACTGGCCCAAACAGCCTTTTACAGGCTACAGGAATACTTGTTCTCAAGTATTATTATTTCTAATCATATCAGTTCATTTTTATAGATTGGCCTATTTATAAATGGTTTTAACATAATAGTCTAATAATGCTGGTTTAATTGTACTTGGCATTATTTGTGTTTACCATAGCCCACAGTGTGTCACTACTTCATCAGAATGCTGAAAGATAAAGGCCTCCTCAGACGCTGCTACTCACAGGTTAGTTCTTCTGGAAGGACATTTGTTCTGTCCTTCTGTTAAGGTTATGCAGTGTCATTCTAATGGTCAGCGCTATCCAATCCGGGCTTCTGTATCTGTTAGAACATTGACACTTTAGAGAGAGTTGCGGGGCTAGAAGGAGAGGACCTGATTGAGGCCCATGGTACCTTCCACACCTCCCACTGTGTGAGCAGCTTCTGCCGGAAGGAGTACACCATGGACTGGATGAAAGGTCCAATTCATTCATTCGTTCTTACTTTCTTTCATTCATTTGTTCTTACTTTCTTTCTTTCTTTCGTTCATCCATTTTTTCTTTCTTTCGTTCATCCATTTTTTTCTTTCTTTCGTTCATCCGGTTTTCTTTCTTTCTTTCTATCTTTCTTTCTTTCTTTCTTTCTTTATTTAAGCATTTGTCTGGATTAAATCATTTGTATTTAGGTCATAGTTTGTTAAATGTAACAGTAAAGGAAATGTTTTTTTAATGCTTATTTAATTGAGTCCATTGAACCCACAGAGAAGATCTTTTCAGAGGCCATCCCCAAGTGCAATGCCTGCAACAACCTTGTCAAACCTGGTGAGTTTACACTTTATTCAGCTCAGACTATATTTAGTTGCTAATTGGTAATTCTATATACACAGAACTTCAGTGTATACATATTATGTATAATATGTATTGTGTAAATATTCTGTATTACATATATGGGTTTATTCTCATTTTTATTTTCTAAGTTTGTCACTCACCCTTATACCTGTGTAATGTGATGTGACATTAAAACTTGATGTGATTTATTTATTATAGTAAATTACATTGTATACAGACCTATTAGTGTGATCTATGCTTTAAGCTGTATGATCTCAGTTATAATCAGTTACATAATAGTTATATAAAATAAAACAAATATATATATATATATATATATATATATATATATATATATATATATATATATAAAACCACTCTTTATATATAATCAGTCATTAGTGAATTTTAGTGCTGGATGTTAAATCTATATTTTTTCAATATCAGGATATAAACAGCAAAATACAGGGGCAATATTGTTTATATTGTTTTACATTTATATTCATTTATATCTGCTACAAAGTCTTATTCTATTGGCAGTGCTACTGGGACTAGGCTGTGTGTGTGTGTGTGTGTGTGTGTGTGTGTGTGTGTGTGTGTGTGTGTGTGTGTGTGTGTTTAAAACTTTATGCTCCTTTGCTCTGCTCTACCCCCTGCTCTCTGCCCCCCTCTGTCCCAATCACATTCATACACACACCATGGAGGGGGCAGTAGACAAAGCTCTGGCATGAAGATAACTTCGCATAAGGGCACCCATTATTGGCTGGTCCAAACAGTTTCCCAATATAGGACACTTTGCCGAGTTTGCCTCTTGTTTCCTTAGCCTATCGATTTGATTAAATTGGGAATTCCTTGGGAACTCCTTGGAATTTCCTCAAATCAGTTGGCTAAGAGAGAGAGGAATTGAGCAAGACCCCAAGTGGTCAATATTTTTGTCACATTGTATTCTCACATCATATATCATATGTTGCCATTCAGCTAAAATATATTGGGATATGTTTTTTTACATATCAGCCCATATTCCAGCCCTAGCAACATTACTTCACTTGTAACTGTAAATGTATATCCCCTAAAAATGTAATATTTAGTGAGAGATTTCTGCCTGATGCCTCAGTTAGAGGTTACAATGGAGGCACATTGGCTTCTCTCTGGAATATGTTGCTGAATTCTGTTTTAATTTAATAAAATGGTTGTAATAGTTTTACGTATTCAGCTGTTTGTCGGAATTTGAATCCCCTGCTGAAACATATTCTTCTTTTCCTCCTCTGTCTCATGTCAGATATTGTGTTCTTTGGGGAGAATTTACCAGCTCGATTCTTCACTACGATGAAAAAAGTAAGGCACTAAACAGTATTTTAAGCCGAGTATACAGAGCACTAACTGTTATTCTAATACTGAAAAACATGCCTCTCTACCCTCCAGGACTTTCCTCACTGTGACCTTCTCATCGTAATGGGCACATCGCTGCAGGTGCAACCGTTTGCATCTCTTGTCAGCAGGTGAGAGACTCATACATACATACATACAGACATACATACATACATCTAGAATGGATAGACTTTGTCTTTTTACATGGATACCTGAAGAACATATCTTATGTCTGTCTTCTCCTCTTGCCAGAGTTCCAACTAGTTGTCCTCGGCTCCTCATCAACATGGAGAAGACAGGACAGGTACTGTATATGAACATAATTTATAAATATGCAATTGGGAAGGAAGGAAGGTACAAGATTAATAAAGAATAATAATAATAGTATATAAGAATAATAAATGATAAAAAACTGATGAGGCCATTTATTGAGCTACAATTTAGTGTCTCTCTGTTTGGAGTCTGGTGTAACGCAACATTCCAGTCATCTCGGCATGGAATTTTAGAGGTCCCTAATGGTGTCCTGTGAGAATCCATCCCAAGCAACTTGGATATTCTCAGTTCCTTGGTAGGGCTGGAGTGTTGTCCAGCAGCGTCCAGTAGCATCCCACATGTTTTCAATCAGAGATAGGTCTGGCAATGTGAATGGCCATGGCATAGTATCTGTGTCTTCAAGGCAAGCTATTAGGCAGGAGTAGTGTTGTCCTGTTGGAATACCGCATCAGAGTGTGTGTGCAGAAAAGGTAGGGTTACTGCTTACAGGACCTCATTAAGATAAAATTGTGATCTGGTATTGTTCAAAATTGCACCCCACGCAGTGAATCCAGACTCTCTGGGTGTGTAACATGTGACAACAAACCTTTGATCTTCGTACTGACCATGGTGCCTCCATACGGATTCTTTGGTCAACTCCACCAAGACAAAAGTGGGACTCATCACTGGACATGGCCCGCTGCCGTGACACCATTGCAGTCGGTTGATTCCTTATGGGTGCAGCTATTTTTTTTTGATGATGATGATGATGAGTGTATATAATATATATAAAACATATGTATGTAGCATTGATAATTCTCGTTTTTGTTATAGACTGAATTTGGAATGGGATTACTGGGTTTTGGAGGGGGAATGGATTTTGATTCAGATAAAGCTTACAGGTGAGTGGTCCTTACACTGTACATTATGGATATGTGAGGAAGATTTACTGATAATGATCATTGTGGTTATGATACTTTGATGTTTACAGGGATGTAGCACACTTAAGTACTTGTGATGATGGTTGCTTGGCTTTAGCAGACTTATTGGGTTGGAAGGTAAGAGAAATAATGTACACACACACACACACACACACACACACACACACATAACAGAGTTGTGAGTTGTTAACCATGTCTCTCAAAGACAATGGTCTCTACCAACATACTGTGATATTTTTCAGGTTTCGTTAGATTACACAAATGATGTCCTTAATATAATGCATCATTTTACCCAGCTGTGCAGTTCTTAGTTTTGTTTTTTGTGAAACTGACTTCATGGATTTAGTTTCATCAGCACTCTTTAAGTATTTGATATGGGTATATACTAGTGTCTCTCAAAAAAATAGAATATCGTTAAAAAGCTCATTTGTGATCACAATTTGGCTATTTGTACTTTCTTTAATTGATCCCTTTTTCTTCTCAGGGGGAGCTGGAGGAGCTGGTGAAGCGTGAACATGCACTTATTGACAGCAAAGATGCAAAAAAGAAAGACGAGAAGTGCAAGCAGAGTTCAGAGGCCCCAGAGAAGACTAAAGTGGTGGAGCCAGAGGCTGGAAAGGGTGACAAGACTGAGTAATCAATAGAGTGAAAATGACATCAGTGACTGCTTCTATAGCTGTGTCAGTGGTCACACTGGTATTTGCAGCCTGTCTCTGTTCATCTCTGTACACCATTACTTTACTTTTCTAGTGTCAATGAGAAACTAGGGATGCACAGTATCAGCACTGGCTCAATGCTTAGATTTGATGGATATTGTATATTTGATGGTGTTTGTTGCAGAAGAACACAGTGATGTTATTAAATTAGGATCCAATCCAATTTCTGCATTTTCGAAAAGTGTGTATTGGTATGAACATGGAATTATATTGGAAATTCAGTGTATTCCTAGTATCTTTTGATCTTTACAGAATGTGTCTCCAGTGCCTGGTACTGGATATCTCTAACCCTAATTTAACACAGACAGATCAGGTTGGGTGGATTAGGGTTGAATCTAAAGTCTGCAGGAAAGTAGCCCTCCGGGATCAGGGTTGGGGACCCCTATTTTATGGAAACCAGGCCTTCAAACCTGTCTGTTAGCAACAGACACCATCTGAAAACTGTAGTAAGCCTCACTGACTGTGAAGAGGCACTTGACAGCAGATAGAGAACTATTGATTCCACTGATGTCTTCACTGTAATTAAACTTAAGTATGATAAGCATTATTAAAAGTATGAAAAGGCTTTTAAGAACAGCTTTAAATTAATCAGATTTTTGTTTTTCATGATTAGTTATGCTTGTTGAAAGTCTAGTTGGGCTGCTCATAAAATAGTCTCATTTGCACATACAGATGTTTACTAACCTGATTGATACTGTTGGCATTAACATACATGAATGCTTACAGTATTAAGAAACCTAAAAGTGAGGGTTGCATATTGTCTCTCCTCATCCTTTTGTATAATTGCTTTCTTATTGTATTGTTTATAAAGTGCTCCTATTAAGGCCTTCATTTATTAATTGATTAAATAGTTTTAAAAAGTCATTTTTAGTTTCTCTTTTTGGTGTTGGCATGTAATGTGTCTATGGCATATTATGTATAATACTACATTATTTTAAGAATACTGCTGCCATATGTTCCCTGAGAAAATGCATTAGGTAAACTGCAAAATGGGAAATAAATACACAAATAAATGACAATTAAATGTTTTTAACTGTCTATTTCAGTCATATGTGTTTACTCTGTGTAATGTCACTGCAGTACCATCTTTGTGGTAACTTTCCAGTGAGGCGTGCAGTGAAAGTAGTAGAAAGTAGTGCTTTTGCCATCTTTTTAAATCAATAATTTAAAGCAATAAAACTGGAAAGTCTGAAGCAAAATGAGGAGATATGATACTGAGACATACTGTAGCAACATAGCAAGGATGCCAGAGACTAATTTTTGGATAAATGATCATCTATTACCACACTGATCCAAACAACCTGACTAAAAAAAATCTAGAATGCCAGCGCTGCTGCCTGCAATGTCATACATGGATATTACTCACTATCCTGTTTACAGCATGAGTGTATATACCTGTGAACAGTTAGTAGTCTATAATGCCCATAAACGTTTCATGAGTGCAGGATTTGTTTACATTTCACATAATGGGCAGCCGTGGCCTCTTGTTTAGAGAAAGGTTGCTGGTTTGATTCCTTGAACTGGCAGAACACCACAGAAGTGGTAAGCAAGGCAGTTAACTCCCCAACTGCTCCCTGAATGCTATGGATAGGACTGCCGGCTCTGGGCACATGTGCTCACTGCCCCTATTGTGTACATGTACTATATGTGTATTCCACTGTATGGATGCTTTAAATGTGAATGACAGGCAATTCTAGAACTTTAGGGGTGCTGAGTACCCAATGAAACCAATCACAAATGGTTTTTGAAACATTTTAAGTCACTGATAATATCTGACAGAAACCTCCAGAAAAGTTCATAGTGTTTTGCTCAAGAATGCACAATGTGAATAAACTGATTGGCTCTTTTTGTGGAAGGGAGGGACCATTCATAAACAATTGCTCATATGAGAGGAGGAGAGAGAAAAGCAAGAGGGTCTTGTGATTGGTGTGGTGCAACAGTCCTTGGGCAAGACTCTCAACATTACTCTGGCCCTGCACTGTAATGTGAGTAACCTTGTAAGTTGCTCTGGACAAGAGCATCAGCTAAATGCCACAAATGTAAATGAAAATGTGTTGTTAGTTAGTTACACATATGGCACCTTTCTAGATTCCCAAGGACGCTCAACACTCAGCACTCTACACAATCACGCTCAGCCAACACACTCTGATGAGAAGCAGCAGCCAGTCACACACAGCTTACTCTCCACTGGAAACGACCACATGAAGGACTACATTTAGCACCAGGGGGTTCACCCAGGACAGAGTGCCAATCCACATCTGGGCATACAGACATATACTCACTCACTCACACATACATACATTCACATTCCAGGGCAGTGTAGAGTAACACCAGATCCATGTTTATGGAATGTGGGAGGAAACCCATGCAGACATGTGGAGAATATGGAACCTCCACCCAGATAGGGCCTTGAGAGCCTCAGAGATCATCCGATGAACACAAACTACTAGGGATGGACTGCCCATCTGGTGAAACTGGAAAAATCCCAGTGGGCTGCTATGTATGTGGGCTGATGAGAGGGTGAAGGGACCAACTGGTCGCCATACTCTGAATTATACTTCATTGAAATGTAACAGGACAGTGCAGTTACAATGATCATATCTGTTTCATGCACAAACACTGTTTCATGCAGCAAAAAAAATAAATAGGCAAGTGTACAATCTCAATATTTATTTATGGGTGTTGGTCTAGAGCAGGCCAAACACACAGTTCAGATAACACACTTTGTTTTATAAAAAAAGAGGCTCCTGCAGGAAATGCTCCGCTTGCTAAGAAAAAGTACATCAGATAAGATCAGGACCAGCATCTTCTTGAGAAGTTTAGTAAGAGATAACATAAGCTGATGGAGTGTGGATTATACAGGGAGAGATCAGCTCCTGCAGGAACATTCAGTGATCCACAATAAAACTAAACTTATTCTGCATGTTGTCATACCTGTCTTCTGCTGTCTGCATACTTCTGTAAATGACTGTTGATAAGACAGAGTGCCTCTGTAAACCTGTACAGGGCTGTATTTGTATAACTGTTCATCACCAGACCACAGCTAGAACTACACTGGCCTCTTGACACTGGACAATGTGTCAGTCTGCAACTGCTCTAGTCACTGCTACAGCTCCAGTGGAAGCTTTTAACAGTGTTTCTCACCCCTGGTCCTGGAGATCCCTGCCCTCAACCTTATTCAATTAGTCAGCTCATTAATAAACCCTTTCAGAGTAGCAGGGGATTGTTAAAGCAAAGAATTCACAAAAGTGGGAAGGGGTGGGCAGATGATGTCACTGCCCCAGATACTGGGTTATAGAGGGAAATGAGAAGAAAGGGGGTGTTTGCTCTCTTACTTGCTGCAGCATGCAGACAGCAGACAGTTTACATTTGAATATAAAAGTTGCGAGAAAAGATAATACTGATTTATAAATGAATAACAGAAAAAGCCATTCAGGTCATTCATATAAAATAAAGGACATTCATATCCAATCTATTCATTACAAATAAGATCCAAACACAAAAAAAACACATTTTTGATCAAAACATGGTGAAATTCATACAAACATTTTTGCTTTCATAAAAAGAAACATTTTACATGTTAACTGAAGACAAATCGGAATACCATAGGATCTCCTGAAAATAGCAATATCTGGCATATGGATGTTCTATAAATATTTTCTACAAAAATAAAATAAAGTCAACAAAAATAAAATTGGCCTTGGGTTCTAGATATAGGACTGATAAAATAATAAACTCTGGTATTATCCTTTGATCATGGCTGTATTTGTCTTATGTACTGTAGTTATGCTCAATGCGGAATTTGAAAATACAGACATCTATGTTCTACTGTTCTAGACAGTCTAGAAAACCAGGTTGGGCTCACAGGAATAACCCTATATTAGTATCTCCGTACCTTATTGAATCTGAGCCCTCAATTATTTATGTTTCACCATATACACTACAGCTGGGTTGTGTTGTTCATAAAGATGAATAATTCATTGTTCTTTGTTCTCACTGCTTTGTTCTGTTCTTGGTTAGTGATCTGGTTTCATCCAGAAGAGGAAGTGTTCCACTTTTGAGACTGTGGTGTACTGAATTTACATGACTCCGATAAGTGTATCATTACCATATAAGAGTGGGGACAATTTTCCCATACAATTATTTATCTACAGTCGAGTCAAGGATATTCATAAATTTTGTAGATGTAGGTCTGAGCCCCAGTATAATCAAACCCCAAGATAGCATGTGAATGTGGGCCACTTCTGGCAAAGACGTGCCACTGCTGGCCCGTTGTCGGTTCTACAACTCTCATATTTGTCCTACATGTACCAAAACATACAGTATCTGGTCCATTTCTGGCACAGGTATGGCAAAGTTGTCTACTGCGAAATTACATGTCAGCCAGAAGTACCCAAGAAAACCTCACATGGCCCATATTTTCTCAATCATATCTGGTCCACACATGAGCCTTATCTGGTGTGTATGGTGCCCACACCTTGCAACTGGATGCAATCCATCCAAGTACTGTCAATTCAGGCAGAAAGTGGGCAGGACAAACATGGAGGATGTGGGCCAGTACTGAACCAGAATAATTTTTGCTATCTTGTCAGAAGCAGTAGGTTGCACCTCAAAGCAGCACCGAGGCACACTGAGAGGAATCAAAATTGAAAAAATGGAACCCATCCTCTGCTGGTCAACAATGGGTAACAAAACAAAAAGATGAAATTAAGAAATAACTGGTGCACAGTAATGAGAAATGAATACAGAACTAGAAGTGTGCATAATATTACACAGAAGATCAGATTTAGCAAATCAAAACCAGAGATTGCTGTGAGAAACCTAAACACAGGGAAAAAAGATCAGATATAGGACTGATGTAACCATAATTATGTAAAGAACTCTGTATGATTTGAGATGCTAGTATTAGTACTGAGTTATAAAATTGATAACGAGGTTGAAACAATGTCGAAACAGTGTGAAAGCAACATTGGTTCACTTTTCAAAATCAAAAGTTGATTCAAATTTGAGTCAACCACAACATTGGTTTCACAGCCCAATGTTAGAGACAGTGAAATATCACCTTTGCTTAGACTTCCATAGACGACAACACAGATCGTCTTTAGGTCATTTTTGAATGGAGTATAGAGAATGATATGATATACAAGATCAAAAGATTGTGGACACCACTTCTAATGAATGTATTCAGCTCTTTTGCACCCATTGCTGACACAGATGTGCAAATGCACACACAGATTGTCTAGTCCCTAAAGAGAAGTACCGGCAATGGCAAACAATACTTTTGTGTTATTACTGTTGCTATGGTGTAGGTGTACTGAGTGCTGAGTTGAGCTCTATACTGACACAGCTCTGTACTGAGTAAAGCTCTGTACTGATAGAGCTCTATACTTATAAAACGCTGCACTGACTAGAGCTCTGTACTGACTAGAGCTCTGTACTGAGGAAGCCTATTCAATTCAAAGTAGTTCACCACAGCCTGTGCTGATAGTGAACTAGTGTATGTAAATGTAAGAGAAATCGAGAGGTTTACCGCAGAGTGAGGGGAGAGGAAGTACACACGCTCATACACTTACACACTCACACGTACATACACTCACTCACTCACACATACACTCACACTCACACACTCACCTATTCACTGATAGACTCACACACAGACATACAGGGTTTTAAAAAAGAATAGTTAAAGGTGTTCCAGCTTAAAGGCTTCAGTAAACTCTAGGCCAGAAAAGGAATAGAGTGGCTCTTGCTCTTGTTTGAAAATTAACTGAGTTTCTCAGCAGTTCTGAAAGAGGGGAAGGCTGTGCAATGAAGGGCTGTAGGCGTGGCGCTCATTGTGGGTGTCAGCTGCCAAGAAAGTGAAGAAACACTGAAGAACCATCTGGAGAACTGTTACATGTGAGTTATCAGTTATTTACATTTTTTTTTAGCTCCTTCTAGATGTTAGAATTCAGAATGCACACTATTTTTTCACTGTGCAGCACAGAATGAGTTGTAATGAATTTACTCTCTTTAGATACATACACCATTTGAACATTCAGTTCATATATTACATTTTAAAACTCATATATGAATATAATGTGGAAATATAATGTTATTTTAGACATATGATTTTACACTCCTCAGTACCATATTTATTTTTTTCATATTGAATATTCTGTCCCAGATGTGCTCTGGCTTTTTGACTTTTCAGTTTTCATTATTTAAAGTTAAATTTTCATCTACCCTTACAGTCATGCGAAAAAGTTACCCATGGACACCATTGACTTTGGAGGAGGCATATTTAAGCCTCAAACATTAGTTTGGTTTGCTCTTGATTGTTAAAGTTAGTGGGATAACCATGGCCAAATCCAAAGAGCTCACTGAGGCCTTCAGAAAGAAGGTTTTATATGCAGATGTGTCTGAGAATTATTGTAAAAATCTCAAAACAATTACAAATCAGCCTTTCCACTGTCCAGAAAATAATTTACAAGTTGAGAACAATTAAAACAACTGCCAACATGGCCACATCAGGTTGTCCTAGCAACATTCAGCCTGAGGGTGCACTGCTAGATTAATAAAGAAGTCTCCAAGAATCCTAAAATGGTATCACAGGACCTACAAGTAGTTTTCACCATAGTTGTGAAAGTCAAAGTGCAGCGTCTACCAATGGAAAGAGACCAAACAAGTCTGATTTTCATGGGGGACATGCAAGAAAGAATAAAGTTTGCTAGAGAACACCCAAACAAAAACCAGGTGTTCTGGAACCATGTGCTTTGGAAAGACGAATCCAAAGTTGAATTATTTTGCACTGTAACACAAGATATGTTTGGTGCAAACCAAGCCTTTAAGCGCATCTGCATATTGTGAAGAACATCTTTGAAGCATGGAGGTGGACATGTCCTGATTTGGAGCTGCTTTGCTGCAGCAGATCTCTCCTTTATAGAAACCACTATGAAGTCTTTTTTGTGTCACAGGCAGTTTGAAGAGAATGTGAGACTGTGTGTCCAACAACTGAAACTAATACATCACAGCTGAGAGAATTCTGCAAGGGGGAGTGGGAAATCTTTCTCAGAGACTTGTAGATGGTTACAAGAAATGAGATGAGGCATCCTACCATCCAAACTCATTTGACTCTATATGGGTCAATGTCTCAATTCCTTACTCTTAAAATGACTAATATATGAATGATGAATTAAATATTACTTGTGTTAGTAGTAACCAAAAAAATATAATAATAAAATATAATAAGAATAATATCTGAATAATACATCTATGAGAATAAGGAAGAAATGATTAGCTCCTCATATTCCCAGTCTAATTACATATTTTGCTATTCTGAGGTTCTAAAAGTGTATAATGACACTTTGGGCCTGCCAGTTAGTAGCAGTTTAAGCAGCTCAAAAAAGTGATGTATGATCATGCCGTGAACCAAAGGAGAGTTTATTTTCCTCACAAAGTTTATGCTATCCTCTGAATATTTCTGGATAACAGACATTTGTAAGAATCACCTGATTTCTCAAATATGCAGAGCAGGTGTGCCTCCAGGAACAGGTTTGGGAAACACTGCTTTAGGAGTAATATTCATTCTCATATCTGTACACTGTGGACTAACATGGTGCTCCAGACCCTGCGTGGTGATAAAACCGTTGTACTGATAAACATGAAGAAACCCCAGATAAGAAGAGTAGAAATAATCAGAGGTAAAGGGATGTGGACATGGTGGATTTCTTCATTTCCTTTGTTTTTTGTCTTACTTCACTTCCTCTTGTTTCCTGACATGCTGACTTACAGCACTGATGGAGGAGCTGTGGCAGTGCTCTGAAAGTGGCCTCACTGGATGTCCTGAAAGAAGCTTGGTCCTACTCAACTGATGTAGGACAATGAAAGGTCTGGAGGATGAGCCAACAAATAGTGGGAACAGGTGGGAAAACATATATATATATATATATATATATATATATATATATATATATATATATATATATATATATTGTGTGTTGTGTGTGTGTGTGTGTGTGTGTGTGTGTGTGTGTGTGTGCGTGTGTGTGTGCGTGTGTGTGTGTGTGTGTGTATATATTGAATTGAAGAAGTTTCAGAAGTTGATAAAAGCAGAAGGCCAATGAGGCCTGAATAGAGGTTATGCATTACTATGATATATCACTGATAAGTTCAGGTTTATGCACCAGCAGGGCATCAAAAACTCCCTTACGCATGATCACTCGTATCCAAGGCCGACAAAACAGGATGGAACAAGTTGCTATGTTAAGCTATTTCCTCTACACAGCAACTCATTGTAAGAAAAAAGATTAACGTGGCTTAATACCACAGCAATGACCATACAGCTCTCACTTCTCTCTCCAACCCATCCAGTAACTGTGAGACATTTAGGCCTTCTGGGAGCATTGTTTTAGCAACAAGCTTTTTATTGTATGTCAGAATGTTCCCTAAATAAACTAAACTAGTACAGCTTACAAAAAACATTTTTGGACTTTTTGGAAATCAGGTCATCTTTTAATATTTGTGGACATCCCTTCTAATGAATGCATTCAGCTACATTAAGCTGCATCCATTGCTGACACAGATGTGCACGGGCACACGGGCACAAACACGGGCACACACACACAAACACACACACACACACACACACACACACACACACACACACACACACACACACACACACACACACACACACACACACAGCTTGTTACTGTGCCAATAGAATAGGGCTCGCTGGAGCAGATTAATGAACATGAATCAATTGGAACCATGCCTATTTTCAAGCGTGGGCTACAGAGGTATCAAACCCGTAGCACTGAACTGTGGAGCAGTGGGACTATGTTCTCTGGAATGATGGTGCTCCATATAATACTTTTGGAATAAGTTCAGGAGGGGATGAGTTTGGAGGTGGGGGATCATCCAAATTCCTACTAATGTTCTTGGTGATGATTGCAAACAAATCCTTACAGCAATGTTCACTACAAAGTTTACTATAATGTTTTCCCTGTGAAACAGAGACAGTTACAACAAAAGCAGAATAAACTCTTCTAACATCCTTTATTTCAGAAGAAACAATGAATGAGCAAGTGTCCAATACTTTTGTTTATATAGTATATGTGGGTAATGGGAGGCCCAACCCTTTTGCAAGTCAGTGTATGTCCAAAATATGGAGTAAATCTAGAATGCAGACACATCTTTAGAGGCTCTAATCTACCCTAATACACTCACCAATGTTTTTGTGTCCTACAGGGCAGGCCCAGCTAATAAGATAACCAATGGGGACTTAGGGAAACGTTTCATGAGTCTCCTGCAGGGCCTGCGTCTGTGTCAGGAAGCTTGGGATCCAGGGAGCCCATGGGACAAGCATGGAGCTCATGCTGCGCTGTGGGGCAGACCTGCAGGGGTAAGTTCTGGTTAATCTTACCTAAATTACAGAAAATGAGACTTTGAGAGGCTTCAAACTGCAGTCTTTGTCTCAGTAACAGTATCTCAGTAACAGACAATTAATATCCACCATCTCCTTGCTCTTGGTCACATTAAGATGCAGATGGCTCTTCGCACACCTCTCCACAAAGCTGCTCACTAGGTCTCTGTATTCACCTTCCCGTCCATTCCTGATGCATCCTATAGCCAATTAAAAGCAGTTAACCTAATAACAGTCAAGTAAAATCAGTCACTTTGGTTGAAGGATGAATCGGATGCAGCAGGTGCTGCTGAAGTATTTAAATACTATTGTCTCTCACTGTCCACTCTATTAGACACTCCTACCTAGTTGCTCCACCTTGTAGATGTAAAGTCAGAGGCAGAAGCTCATCTGATTCTCCACAGTTTGTGTTGGTCATCTTCTAGTCCTTCTTCAGTAAAGGATGCAGAGAAACAGATAGACTAATTATAGAACTACAAAGTGCTCATGTATGCTAAGTGAAAAAAAAAAACTACAGTGAGAATAGAAACAAGGAGAAGGTTTATATATATCTGATGCGAAAGAAAAAAATCCAGATAATCAGAAAGTTTCAGCACTTAACGCAAACTGCTGGAGACTTTAGGACATGTGACTCATCTCAGATCTGCAGAATTATCTCCCCTCAATCTGTGTTTTATCTGATCCTCTGAGCAAAGTTAGTGTGTTATAGAGTAGATACAGGCTCACTCCAGTGCTGCGCAGCTGTATAATGTCGCTAAAAAGTCCTGAAAATAGAACAGGACATTCAGGGGCAGCTGAACATGACTGAGCATGAGGGTAAATTCACTGTAGGGGGTGTAAACCCCCCCCTGAAGTGAGTCATGTGCTCTGGAGTGTTGGAACACCATCTGCTACCTTTGGGGTGGTTTGGAGAGATCCAGAACTAACTTTCTAAAGTACCTGATTACACTAATGCTGCTAAGCCTCTAAGAAAAGTAGAAAAGTGCCTTTACAGAATTACAGAAATAAAACAAAAAGACTGGCAACATATTAAACATAATAAACGTGACCGAATGTGAGCAAAACAGAGAAGACAGAGGTAAGAAATCCTCTCTCAATGCTGGAGGGAGAAAACTTGGGAGGAACTAAGCTCACAAAAAAAGTTATCATCTGAGTTCACTTAACATGGATGTGGACAGAATACCATGACCACATCACTAGTATTCAAGAATTGGTTCTAGAAGTCAATGCAAGTCATTCACAGCCAGATTCTGAAACAACACTCCTCAGAAAACTGTATGAAGCAGAGAGGCACAAAACAGGCCTTGGCTCAGTTTGGTCTTTCTGCAACAAGTCTGAGGGGAATTTCCTGAAGACTGGGATTTCTGCCTGTATAAGTGTACGCTTCGATACACCTGCAAATTCAGCTACTTCCTTAACACTATGGCACAAATGCAATCACTCTTTTTAGCCAATCTGCTTTGAGACCCATTTTTCACAAACCAAATGAGACATTCAGAACACTGTACAACTTATATTTATATTATAACCCCTGTATTTAAGTGAAAGATACATGAGAGAGAGAGAGAGAGAGAGAGAGAGAGAGAGAGAGAGCGAGAGAGAGAGAGAGAGAGAGAGAACAAAAGTTACAGAAAGAGAATTGGAGGATGGTAACAACTCAAAAGATAAAACATAGGGCTTTATGCCTTTAAAATGATTATAATAGTTCAAACCTGTTTACCACAGTCCTGCATGGTACTAGATTACACTAGACCTATTAATACACATAAATACAGTAAAACAAGACAGGAGCGTTTCTTATTTTCAGTAAAGATACTGAAGTGTTGTTTAGAACAGTATAGTTAGAAGAACATTTTTCTGACTCACCAGCATTTGATTTAATGTAATGAAAGGTTGATTAGATAAGATGGGAATTGGGAGGTTACTGTAAATAATATTGGAAAGGGTGTTTTTTTAACAGATACAGATAAATAGCTTTATGTATCATTTTTCAGATGTTTTAGATGTTTGCACAATGCTGTTCTGTATATTTTGTATAAATTCTGCATGAAGCATTTCTGAATTTCATTATTCTTACTGTAATGTTTAAAAGTGGGTAATCCAGATTAATAGATTTTTTAATATATTCATTTGGTTTTGTGCTGCACATTTGAATGAGAACATATGTAACCATGTTTACAGTATCCTGATGTTTTTTCACAACAGTCTCTACATATATATATATATATATATATATATATATATATATATATATATATATATATATAGAGAGAGAGAGAGAGAGAGAGAGAGAGAGAGAGAGAGCTTAGTTATTATCTGACTCAGTGTATTAGAGGTGTTTAGTCAAGACTGTCAGGTACACGGAAGAGCTTTACTAAATTTTAGCACTTTAGTCAGACACACCTGCCTCTTCCAATCTGATTGGACAACTCTGATAGAGGTGAACATTTTGCCTGTTTTCTGGCTAGACAGCATATTTATCACCAGTCTTTTAAATAGTGTAAATAACTGGAAACGGATGATCTGAATGTTACACTGGGGGGGTGGGGGGTGGCGGGGGGTTCATTTCAGCTGAGTAGCATAACGTTATATTTTGCTAGTTTATAACAACTTTGATTTTTATATAACTGAGATACCAAAAGGGACAAATAAATACTAAAACAGAATAAAATGTTCATATTATGACTTAATTTAAAACAGAGTCAATATTACCCATTTACCATCCATGTTTCATAAATGATTATGAAACAGATCATTTTGCAGTTCTAGCATAAACCATTATTTAGGCTCAGTGGTTCTAAACATATATAAAATTGAAGTTAAAAAAATGAATTGGAAACCTTTTAAAGAAATACTTTTCTTTTTACTTTTAAGTACATTTAGAATAAACAGGGCACAATATGGGCTGGTTGATATTGTTTAAAACACAAACAAATATAGATGTGAAGAAAATGTTTGCTGAAAATCTGGTCAAATTCATACCGATATCTAAATCTAAAAATGACATGTCCGATTGATTCCGAAAAGAGTATTTTTAGGGAAATGAAGGTACATGGTCACAGTGGTGTTAAATGAGAAGGTAAATGTGATGTGAGTTATATCAGCAGACAAACAGCTTTAAAGTTCATTGAATGTCAATTGAAATTTTTTAATTGATTCTTTTAACCTTTATTACATTGATGGTGACCCTCATGTACAATGCTGCCAAGCTAATAAATAAAATATAGACTGAATATGAATATGAATTATTATAATAAAACTGTAAGATAACATTTACAAAATTGAAAAAATGGTTAAAAAGCAAAAAGAGATTATATATGCACATAATGAATGAATAAATAAAAATAAAACAATTAACATAACACCTATAGTTAAACAGTAAAAGTAATAATGACATTGAAAAGAAAGGTATAAAAACTAAATGAATGTTAGAGAGAAAACTAAAACATTCCAAATTCAAATAAAATACTAAATAGAATTTAATTTAAAAATATCGCCCAGACCAAAAGTGTAAAATGTTAGCTGTAGAATGATCCTTTTACCCCACAAATTCTGTGAGAAGTGAAAATAAGAGTGACAGAGTGCTTATATTTTCATTATCTGTCGTGGTGAAAGCCAGCTTTGGCTGACATATTCCTCAGTTTACACTGTAAATAGACTGTTAAACTTCCCCTTCAGATAAGAACAAACGATGGCCAACCAAGATAGTCTGAACTAAAGCTGAAGAGGAATTTCATTTCTGAAGAGCCAGTGCAATAACACACTCCAGGAACAGTCCATGTTCTCAAGGAAAATAGGAGGAAGGATTGTGAGGAAAAGAAACTTCGGTAATTCCTGTAATTCATCACTGTCTAAGCAAAAAACGTTTCTCTTAAAAGAGCAGCTTTACAGGAAAACAAAACCTTCTTAAATTTCAATGAAGTCATTTTGTATTGCTATTGGTCCATTCATTTTGAAATTCTGATACAGTATAAAGAACAGCTGTGGGATTTACATCATGGAGAAAAAACTAAATGGGTGCACCTTAAAGTAGCTGAATGCATAGTTACCAAGGGTGTCCACAAACTTTTGGACATAGTGTATAAAGAGTATTCCAGACGTTTTCATGTGATATATGATATAATATATAATGGATCATGATGAATAATTCCCTTGGTTCCCTCATTAATGTGCAGTGGTTGATTGAGTACAGCCACTGGTGTGCAGATTTCCACTTGCATTTGAGTAACCTTTAATTAAAGAGCAGTCACATTCTGAGCCAACACTTTTTTTTGTATCTCTGCCGCTCAGCACATCGACTTCCTTCTGTGTGTGTGTGTGTGTCTGTGTGTCTGTGTGTTTGTGTGTGTGCGCATAAGCACATCTATATATAGCCTGTGCATGTGTGTATAAATATGTGCATGTATGTGTGTGTGTGTGTGGGGGGGGGGGGGGGTCTGTATCTTCAAAGTTTAAACTCCTCACGCTCCTTGCTATTATTTCCGAACTTTGTTATCATTTTCATTTTCTCAACCCATTTGAGAAATGTGTTCTTTTGGAATGTTCTTCAAAAGACTTGACAGTGGTCCAAATAAAAAAAAAACAATCTGAATATGCTATTTATTTATGTATCAGTATTGTCCTTTTTCAAGACTTTTATTTTGAAATCTTAACATTGCATAAGTAAAGAAAGTGAAAAAACAATCCCCCTTTCTCATATTCCTCTGTAACCCAATATCTGGGTTAGTGACACCGTTAGCCCCACCTTCTCTCGCTGATTAGTCAGAGTCTGCCTGCAGAATGAGCATGTACATGTGGACAGAACAGTAAACATGCACTGGAAGGTTACTCTGATCCTGAGTTATGAGAACAGCATGTACCAGCCTGCAAAGTGTGGATCTCAGGTTCTAAGCATTCTTAAATAGCAATCTGTCTGCCAGCCTCTCGCTTAATCCTAAAATACTTGAAGTCATCCACTAGAGGCAGGAACTCATCCCAAAACCAAAGAGGGCATTCCACACTTTTCCGACGGGGGATCCGGTGCGCAGAGTGCCCAAAGGCAAGGGCCTTAGTTTTCTGATCCTCTTCTACTGAAACTGGCTCTAAATAATGAATTACATACATAAAATTAGAGCCCTATTTTCTGTCTTCTGGAGGGTTATCTGTGCACTGCACACACCAGAAAAATACATACAGATTTTAAATTCAAATTTAAAACATTTGGTTTAAAACACACTGCAATGTGAAATAGATATTTAAAATATGATAAAAAATAAAATTAATATATGCAAAGTTTTATTTTGAAACTGCAAATAAGCAAAAATTTTAAAAATAGATGTTTATTCCATAGTTCTGGGTTGGTTCAGATTTAAAAGCACACTTTAAGAGAAGACGTTTCTTTCTTTAATTTTTTTAATCTAGAAAGAGGTAGTTTTGTGATGAATAATAATTCAGGTGCATCTGAATGAATTACTAAAGACTGATGGACCTATTACAGTCATTTATCATAAGTGAGAAAGTGAAGTGTCTGTAAGAAATGTTGAGTTACTGTCAGACTCATCTGATCTCTGGTCTCTCTGCAGAGTTTTCTAGTGGTTCCGGACTCCCCCTCTGACAGCAAACTGCTGTGTGTGTCTGTAGGAGGTCAAGGCAAGACAGTCCAAGATTTTCCCATCCTTCACACTGGCTCAGGTGAGAGCAGCTAATAAGACATATTTTACAGAAGCTATACCAACATGAGTTCTTTACAGCAGTGCCTAAAGAATGTTCTTTAGAGTAACCACTCCTGAGTCCATAGTGACAGTTTCAGTTTGTCAGTCAGTTGTCTCTACACATGGGCTCACTCGGCTCACTCAAAGAAAATCATTAAATTTCAAGATACATTAGGTTGTTTCTCTGCTCTAAAATTTTAATTTGAATATTATATATATATATATGTTTATATTTTATATACACTTGGTTCCTTTTCAGCACTTTTCATTTTCCTTCACTTTACCAATATCATTCAGTTTTATAAGGTATATACAGTATTTAGTGTTTATTGCTATTCCAGTCTTATAATACTATTATCTCAGTGTATATTTTTGTATATTATGTTATTTGACATATTTGCTTTCTATTGTATATATTATGTTTTTAATTCTTATTTGTTTCACATGATCAGACAGGTATCAAACATTCACTGCTAGCTTAAAAAGTTTTGAAAAGCTTTGATTTGATCTAGTTTGATTCAAACTTATTAGGGGGTGTCCAAGTGGACATGTACAGCAGGTTCGAATTCCAGGACATGCTGCTTGCCATTGGCTGCCTTAGTTCAAGAGAGCAAAATTAGCCATGCATTTATGGAGTGGGTAGATGGTATTCTTTTCCCATATCACAACTAGAGCATTGCTGACTGGCACTGGCCTCTGTTAGAGGCAATGGCTGACTTCACATTTATTGGAGGAAGTATGTGCTTGTCTTCACCCTCCTAGACAGCACAGGTTAATATACATATTTTTACAATTGAGGTAAAGAATCCCACATATTATGGCTCTAATTGAGCTTTCCTGTTCGGCGTGTTTGAACAAGCTTGAAAGATGGGAAACATTCTTTATTTTTTGTATAATTTTGTCATTTCTATAATTGTTACAATATACAATTATGAGTTACATAATGAAGGTATTGTTAGCATGGTGGCAAGCTTCTCATTTCAAATCTGCCTGGTGTTCTAAAGGTGCACAAACCTCACAGCGCTCACTATTAAAGAACTAACTTATGGCAAGAGTATCAAATTCAAAGTTAAATTAAAGTTAATATAAAATTAAAAATGTATCATGTTTATTTGTCACATACACACTCATACATGATACAACGGACATACAATGATATCTTTGATAAGTGTCTGATCACATGAAACAATAAGGATAAAAAGGAAAGAATGTAGAAATATAAAATAGAAAGTAAAAATATGTAAAATATAAAAAATATAAAATAATACTAAATTAAAAATTATAGTAAATATATAACAGTAGGAATAACAATATCTAGTTATTTAAATATACAATGTTTAATAAAATCTAATAATTAGTTATATGTTAAATTAATATATGATATCTAATAATTAGTTATTAATCTTAAAACTTTTTAGTTAGTTATTATGATGAAGCTAATAAGTGATTGATGACAGTAAGCAAAAGTAATCTGGGGTCACATTCAGATCCCTACTAGTAATTGGCTGTCATGGCAGTTCTCGTTATTACAGCAGAAGTGAAAAATGAATGTGCACAATTTCACACAGCAGTTCACAGAGATTAGCTTTAAAACTGCTGGAGTGTTCCTTTCACTGGGGTTAACACAGACAAAATAAATGTATTTCATACAATTAGACAGAAATAACAAACTATTATTTTAATGTTATTGGAACTTTAGTACAGTATTAATGGCAGTAGTGGAATGTTATACTTTGTTTTGTAGTTAAATATGAACATAATCAGTTTATGCAGCAACTTTGGTACATTTTGTTCATCAACAATAATGTGTTGTTTTAATTACAATAGAAATATAAAAAAATAATTGATAGTAATAATGATAATAATTGAATAGATTGATAATAGTAAACAAGTTAGTAGGATGATTCAAACTTTTTACTCTAAGTAAGATGACTGTGCATAAGACAGACTATAGTGCATAAGACAGACTATAGAGTAATTAAATAGGACTGGGGCTCCTTTTCCTACATAAGAAAAGCTGTGAGATTCTCTAAAATTGCATATTTACACCAGTCAACCATAACATTATGACCACCTCCTTGTTACTACATCCATTGCCCATTTTACCTGCTCCTCATACCATACAGGAGAATTTTGTAGTTTTCTGATCTTCAGTGGTTAGGACCTCACAGGACCACCACAGAGCAGGTATTGTGTCATTGGGTGGTGGGCCATTCTCAGCACTGCAGTGACCCTGAAATGGTGGCGAGGTGTTTGTGTGTGTTGCACTGGTATGAGTGGTTCAGACACAACAGTGCTGCTGGAGTGGTTAAACACTCACTGACTGTCTACTCTATTAGACACCCCTACCTAGTTGCTTCACCTTGTAGATCAAAAGTCAAAGACAGAAGCTCATCTGGTTCTGCATAGTTTGTGTTGGTCATCCTATAGTCCTTCATCAGTGCTCACAGGATGCTGTTGGCTGGATATTTCTGGTTGGTGGACTGTTCTCAGTCCAGCAGTGACACTGAGGGGGATTTAAAACTCAAGCAGCACTGCTGTGTCTGACCCACTCATACCAGCACAACCCTGGTGAATCATGGGTTGGATGTTGATTTTGTTTTTACAGTGAAATAAGCAGAAATAAGAAATAAACATTATTGCAGTTCCTCTTTTTGTGCTCCTCCACTTAATCACATTCATCTTTTTTTAGACCTCTCCTCCAGTAGCCCCAAGTAACACTTCCTGGTGTCTGCATATGAAATTACCACCAGTCAGTCCGGTTTCTTTATTTCACTCAGTCTGTGTCTCACTCTCACACTGTCATCTTCTCTCTCTCTCTCTCTCTCTCTCTCTCTCTCTCTCTCTCTCTCTCTCTCTCTCTCTTACTCACTCATGCCCTGTGTTCTCGCACAGCTCTGCACCTTGCCACCTCTAACCTGGCCTTCTCTGACTTGCTGCAGCTGGTGGTCTTCTACACATTAAGCAGGTAAATTTACAGCCGCTGATTTCCAGCTCTCAGTGGACCAGGCTCTCAGGGGAGTTCAGTTTCTTTAGAAGCAGGCGAGTTTGGGCACGCTTAAATGTCACTGATGGCAATCTATTCAGGAACTGTAATGCATCTAAAGTGTAGAATCATTTAACTGTAGTTTTCTCATTAGTGTTGTTTTATTAAACATATTATTTGACAATTGAATAACAATGTTTTCAGCAGAAGTTTAATGTGTGCATTTAGGAACGACAATAAGTGGGTATTTCAGGTCCAGCAAATCAGGGTTGTGCTGGTATGAGTGGCTCAGACACAGCAGTGCTGCTTGAGTTTTTAAACCCCTCAGTGTCACTACTGGACTGAGAATAGTCCACCAACCAGAAATATCCAGCCAATAGTGTCCTGTGGGCAGCAGCATGCTGGATCTCCTGCATGCCCCTTCTCATTAGTTACTACAGTGTTATAGGGGAAAATAATTTTTATAGGGAATATGTGGCTGTGCAGCTACACCAGACTGTGTGCAGTTATATATTGTACATTTGGTATATTGTATTAGTTTATGATATTTTATTTGTATTTATCATATTTATTTATTTATTTTGGTAAGAGTTTTCAGAGGCACCAATAATAGGTGAGTTTAGTATGTAGAAGATAATGAAGCATAATTTTTCACACTGGCTTGAAAAATAACTGGAACTGTAGACAGACTCTTATTATAGTAATGTTAAAAAAAAATATTAATATCAGCTAATCAGTGTATTTTTTTGTCATTTTGATGGCAAAGTGATGTTTTGGGGCAATAAACATAAAAGGTAACTTTACCCTTTATCTGGTGGGACGGGCTTATTCACTTCACATTTGCTCTTTTTATCTCTGCAAAGCAAATACACTGCTGTCTCCACCAATCTTACTACAGATTTTTAAACTTTGCAGATTTTTAAAAGCTTTTTTGGTGTTGTGTAATTGACCATTATAACCCTAGGCTAATGTTTTGGGATGTTTTCATAGTTTTATTTACTTTTATTCAACAAAATTAATTTATAGGAGATGGTCACACATACCAGATATTGTTATTTTCTGGAGATCCTTGGCAACTCACACATTTGAGATGTAAATATTAACATACTTTAATCATTTGTATGGATTTGGACTTGTTTCAATTAACATTTTACTACAATTACAGAGTGCTTTTAGCTGAAAATGCAATTTGATTTATTTGAAATATGAGTTTTTTATAATGATTAGATTGATAATGATATTTATAATAAAATGGTCAAATGAAATACATTTAAAATCCAAAGAAAAAAACAAACAAAAATGTCCTTTATCATTTTTGTTATTTATGTGTGTATCATTATCTGTTTTCAAGACTTATATTCTGAAAAGAGAACAAACTCTCTCTATAGCCCAATATCAGGATCATTGACATCACAAGCCACACCCCTTCTCACTGATCAGTCAGAGTCTGCAAGCAGGTTGAGCATGTAGACTTGGACAGAGTAGCAACATGCACTGGAAGGCTCCTTAGGCATTTAAACTGGGATGTAATTCAACTGAGTGATCTTTAGCTGTTTTCCAAGATGGATTAATCACTGATAATCCATCACACAATGATGAGATCATTATGGTTAGGGTAAGCTTGTGATATGTGTATCATGTCTGTAGGTTACTCTGATCCTGAGATATGAAGCCTAGAACATGGCATGTAACTGCCCACAAAGTGCAGAGTTAAGTTTATAGTGTTTTGGGACAGTGTGTGTACTGTTAATGTTTACATAATCTGTATTTTTATGTAGAATATTGTGCATATAAAGACTCAACAAGAGACAGTGTACATGTTTAAATGTGATGTGACAATAAACAGGATTTAATTTCAACCGACACTTGAAAATCAGAACCAATAAATGACCTTATATACTTCAGATTTGTTTTTATACTGTATATACTGTAATATCAAACACAAACCCTCATTATCACCCTCTCTCTCTCTCTCTCTCTCTCTCTCTCTCTCTCTCTCTCTCTCTCAGGGACGTGTTACCTCTCTGTTTGTCGGTACCTGTGTGGGTGCATACCCTGGCAGAACAACCTGCCCATCCTGTTTCACAGCTGGGTCCAAGTTAGCATAATTTTTTCCATTAAGGCATTCAGTTCTATTCACTACCCTTCATTTAGTGTTCTGTCACTAATGCTCAGTGTCTTACTGTGTGTGTGTGTGTGTGTGTGTGTGTGTGTGTGTGTGTGTGTGTGTGTGTCTTACTCTCAGAGGTCTGGCTTTGTCCTTCATCAGACCTCCAGCCTGACACCATGAGTCCTGGAACCCAAGACACTCCAGACACAGTCATGTGCAGCATTCAGGTGCAGTTTAACATCAGTTCACTTTCATTGTGGTAAAGGCCTTTATATAAAATACTGTTTCACTGGTTTTAAACATATCCCAGTATACAGACCTCTGTTTAGTGAAGTGGAAAAAAGTTATCAAAAAATGTATCTTCTGGGTCCAATAGATGTAAAAAGTAACATTTATTTTTTTCTTGGAGCTGGAAAATGAAAGTAAACATATAAAAGAATTCAGTTTGCGTAATATTGGAGTACAGAATACATTACTTCATGTTTTGTTTAAGACAAAACCTAAACACTATACAGCTGGAAAAGTACAAGTCCAAGTATTTGCCACCCTGCACTACAGCACATAATTAACAAATCACATTCATTATTTTTCAAATCAAATCAAATTTATTTATATATCATTTTTTCAATTGATGTCACTAAGCAGCTTTACAGAGATCAAAAATAACATGATGAACAACACATAAAACATAAAGAACAAAAAAAAAAAACAGTGAGCAAGCCAAAAGGTGACAAGAAAAAATCTTGAGAGGAACCAGGCTCACAAGGGGGAACCATCCTCCTTTGGTCAAACTACTCATACATTATTGATAGGACCACTACTTTTCTGCTCCAATGTTTGGGTGTACTGGAGTTGATGGCAGTGATGGCAGGTGGGCAACTAATTAAGGCAGGCAGAGGAGACTGAGGTCAGCCCCTGAAGGGATGGCAGAAGAGATCAGAGGTAGCCTTCTGTCAGCCCGGGCTGGTGGGCCGTCATTAAGTAGAGAGATATGTGTTTAGATTTATGGAGAATAGAGAATGTAAACATTACCACAGTGTGGCAACTCTGGCAGATCTGACTATGACAAACTAATTAAAAGGAGAGAACCAGAAGGAAACAAACATGGGAGCATCCTGAAACACTGTTTTGACTCCCAATAAGCTGTTTAACTCAATCACTGTTACCAAATAATTCATCACTCAAATCATATTTAACTAAATTTCATCAGTGAATGATTATGCAAAACATATTTTACTTCTCTTGTCAAATATATTATTATATTATTAATAATATATTATATTATTATATATTATTAATTTAGCCATAAACCTGTATAATGTGTTCTTTCCAGAGGTATGATTTTGTCAAAACTCATTACCAGCAGGATTATGTAATTGGAGTTTGCGCAGGTTCTGCCTGATTGCTATTGAATGCCATAATCCATTCACTAATATTGTTCATTAATATCATACTGTTGATTTTACGGCAGTTGACATCCGCCAGTGGAGCTCTCTGCATCATCAACCCTCTATATCTCCAAGAGCATGGTGATGATTGGCTCACAGGTCCTTCAGCCAACCCACAGTTAACCAATCGTCCGGGCAACACACGACGAGAGCGGAGGCTGAGTACAACCAGAGCCTGGGGAGGGGCAGGGATTAAGAAGAAAGGTGTCTCAGTACAAGAATCTGCAGAAAGCTTCGATACCTCAGGTGACAGAGTGTCAGCATTTTATCACTGATCAATAATTTCACAGGCCAATTTATTGGAAACTGCTTCCTCCTACTGGCCTCCAGGACCAGGGTTGACAAAACACTGCTTCAGGACTATCAACACTTTTACTAAGGGCTGCTGTTGACCAACTGTTATTTGGATGATTGACCAGCATTCACAGTACCAGTGTGGAGGGGCAAGGCAGTGTGTGTGGAGGCCAGTACTGAAGGATTACAGTTGAAATGTTAGCAGGAAAGCTAATATTGTCTAGTTAAGGCTTGCACTATGTAACTTTGTAAGGCATGTTTTGATGTTACATCTGAAGGTGTATCATTATATAGTTCTGTCTAGAAGGATCACGTCTGTGTTTTGCATTAATTTGCAAGAAAAATAAGTAAAAGACATGCAAAACTCAGAAAAAAACAGCTAGCAGGCAAAATAGTTTTCTTGTAAAATGAAAACTATAGTCTGTCATCAGTTTCTGACCACCGATTTGTTCTTAGTGGAATGTTTTTGGGTGTTGGGCTACTTACAACCCATTATGATAAAATTCAAACAATATTTTTTCCCTTTTAAAAATAACACCCTTGCAACCCATAAATGGTACCATAGCAACCACCTAGGAACACCCTAGCAACCACTTAACAACACCAAAGCAACTGCCTAAAATACTATTGGAATCTGCTTGATTTACTGTAGCATTCACCTTGCAACATCTTTGCAACACCCCAGTAACCAAAAGAGACTTAAAGAGACTTCTTCATCATATCAAACTGAACTATGGTGAAATTTGAGTTTTATTTAATTATTTATTATTTTTTTAAATAATCAAAATTAATTCAATTGTGATGAGTTTAGAGAATTACACAGTTGATGACAGAACACTGTAGAAAACAGCAGCCAGTTTCCAATTTCTTGAGGCAATGAATTAACTTGGTTCATGTAATCTCTGTCCAGCAGCATCACCTCTGAAGAGCACTGCCTCTCCCATGACTATGGAAGGTGTGGTTTTGCGTAGGTCAAGCACTTTTAGTGAGCCTGATCCTCTGAAGAGGGTGAGTATGGACTCATTGAGCAGCCAGTCCCCTCAGTCTCCCCACCGGGTGTCCTGGGTGGAGGACACATTCTGGTTAAACCCCCCGCCTCCCTCCAGCTTACTTCAACCTCCATGCCTGGAACTGGACACCCTCTCAGTTAGCAGCATAGAGGAGGAGCCTGAGCCTGCTTTAAGTCCTTCACAGTCACTCTCTTCTCCCCGTCTACCCCTGGCCAACAAGGTGAAAAACCGTCTGTCAGCAGTGGGTCTGGCTCTGGGGGGGATTATGAGTCCTCAACGTCGGCTGTACAAGCGTGTGCAGGAGATGAGCCAGCGCAAAGATGGTCCGTTTGCTGAGGCTGTGAGGGGGTTCATAGATCAGACCCTGTGGGCCGGGACAATTTATGGTGTGAGCAGCACAGAGATGCTGCAGGAAGTGCGCACTTCTCTGACAGGACTGAGGGAGGTGCTGTACGACAGCACTGAAATTCAGAGCATCATAGACTGCCTGGGGGATGTACCAGATTTTGAAGTGGGTAAGAAAAAATGATAGTATTGGAATCACTTACGGGGATCAAACTGGTTTGAGTGAACTTCTGCTTTATGTTTAGTTTGAACATTCTTCTGGGTGACAAATCATAGATCAATACATAATGTGTTCAAATTTCATGAATTACCCCATTTATACTCCAGGCTTATTATTTTAATGTCAGCAGAGACACACATTTACACTGTTTAACCCTTAATCCACAATACAATACAGCCATAACATTAAAAACACTGACAGGTAAAGTAAAAAACTGGCTCCTGTTGAGAGGTGGATAAACTAGTCAGAAAGTGAACAGTCAATTCTTGAAGTTGATGTGTTGGAGCAGGAAAAGTGGACAAGTGTAAGAATCTGTGACCAAGACCAATTTTGACAAGAGCCACACTGTGATGTTCTAGACGACTGGGTCAGAACACCTCCAAAATGTCAGTCAGGTCTCGTGGGGTGTTCTTGGTTGTGGTCAGTACCTACCAAAATTACTCCAAAGAAGGACAGCCTTGGATCATGGGCACCCAAAGCTCATTAATGGTCATGGAGGTCTGACCTTACAACTTACAGGATTTAAAGCATCAGCTAGTGCAAGATACCACATGATACCTTCTGAAGTCTTGTGGAATCCGTCTCGACAGGTCAGAGCTGTTTTGGTGGCACAATATTAGGCAGCTGGTATTAATGTTATAGCTGATATGTCTCAGTCAAGACTTATCAAGACAAATGTTTTTTCATCTCTGTTAACCCTGGGGTACTGTTATCATTTTTAGTTTTGCCATGTAGAACTTGTGTAGCACTTTTCATTATATGTACACCTTTTACCATCAGAAATTACCCATAACCTTAAGTGCAAATACATACTAGAACACTAGGTGATCCAATGGCTAATGAGTTATGAGAGTTATGAGTCACAAGCAACTTTGATCTTCTATGTCCAAAGGCCTGTGAACACCCCTTCTAATGAATGCATTCAGCTACTTCAAGTTGCACTCATTGCTGACACAGATGTGCAAATGCACACACAGCTTGTCTAGAAATACTGCCAATAGAATAGCTCACAAACAAATATGAAACTATTGGCAACATGCCTAATGTGGGCTAGTGGGCTCTAAAGCGCCTCAGAATTGAGCTGTGGAGCAGTGTAACTGTGTTCTGTGGAATGATGGAGAGCCATCCTTCACTTTTGGGATGAGTTTGGGAGTTGGGGATGACCCATAATCCTGACCTCACTAATGCTCTTTTGCTGAATGCAATCTAGTATAAAATCTTCCCTGGAGAGTAGAAACAGTTACTCCAATGAAAGCAGGAGAAACCCTTTTTAATACCCTTGATTTCAGAAGAAACACTGAATGGGCTTTTGTCCATATAGTGTAAGTGCATAAATACAAGAGGCTCAATTTTTTTTATGACCTGTAAAGATCACTATAACCCATGGATTTTCTGTCTCTTCCCACTGCATATTTTTATCCCTCTCTGCTCTGTACAGATGCCATGTTAGAGCAAGCTTTGCATAAAGTAACACTGAAGCCGGTGTACTCTCATCTGTATGAAAGTATAAAGACAGCACGGCAGAATGATGGCAGCCTGCAGTGCCTGGGCAACAACCAGAAAAAACTGTCTGGCCGCAGTCTGGAAGAACTGGAAGGCACAGCAGGTGCTGGGGTGCCAGATGCCATAATGCTGGAGAAGATCCAGCAGCGCTGGACCACCATGCACCAGGCCTACTCACCCAACAAGAAAGTAGACACACTTCTCAAAGTCTGCAAGAACATCTATCACAGCATGAGCTCCAATGCTAAGCCTGGTGAGAATATCATATATGTGTGTGTAGATGGTGATGGACTAATAATTATCTGTATACACTCCCACACTACAAAGCAATGCACATCTGTACCAATTTATATTCTTCTTAATCTTTTAATATTTTTGGCTGGATTTTGCATTTGCAACTTTCAGATTTCACAAAGATACAAATAAACTTGTATCACCAAACCAAGCTTATGGCATACCACAGCAAACACTTGACCATCACATGGAACACATAGCAACCATTTTGGATATAATAAGAACCAACTAGCAAACCAAACACCAAACAACACCATTGCAATTGCCAAGCAACCACCTAGCAGCACCCTATCAACCACCAAACAACATCATAGCAATTGCCAATCTGCAATTGGACTGTGAGCTGCATGGATACACTCATTACAGTGTATAGCATTAGGTTTGCTGGTGTGTGTGAGAGAACTGTTACTGTGTGTCTGTTTGTGACAGGTGTGGTTTTCGGGGCCGATGATTTCCTGCCATGTCTGACCTGGGTGTTGCTGCGCAGTGATGTTGTTACTCTGCAGTTGGACACAGACTACATGATGGAGCTGTTAGATCCCTCTCAGCTTCAGGGAGAAGGTAGGCACAACCACACACACTCCTTGTTTAACCCTCCTGCTATGTTCATCTCTAAGAAACCACATTTTCTGGGCTCAAATTTAAACATAACGTGTAAACATTTGAAAGTCATATTGCTCAAATAATATGAATGTATTCAATATTGAATGTAAAACTATTTTTACTGTAACATTTTAATGTAGTAATTAATTTTTTTTAAGAAAATCTATCTGGACCTGTCAGACCCAAACAGTTTGTGGGTAATACAAATACTTCCAAGCATTATAGGAAGTGTGCATGATTTCAGTTCATTACACTTCATTACAATTTTATGAAGTTCTCTGATTATTTCCTCACCATCCACTTGCTCTTTGCTCTGTTTGCTCACTGAAAGTCTAGGGCTTATACTTTGTCTTGGTGCTGTTAATGGGGAAAAAACAGAAGCATATTGGCCTGACTATTCCAGCATGGGATCATACACACAAGTTGAGATAGAAGAGCACAGAAGAGCACAGAAGAGACAATCTGACCTGCAACATAACAAGAGGTTTAAAGGAGGCCTAGGATGTGCAAAATGGCAGCAATAATATATAACAAAACCAAATCAGTTTTCTAGTAAATAACTGATTTGATTGATTTTACTTGACTAGTTCAGTTCATTAGACTTCAAAATTTCACAATGTTCACAAATCTAAAAGATTATGTTGATCTTGATCGCTGAATTGTGTGTTTGACACTCAGAGAAAGGAGCAGAACATTAAATCCAATTGTGTTTACAACACTATGATATATCTGTTTCATTCAGTAAGCCACAGTTTGGAGTTTGTATCATTGTGCACATTTCACAAAAATATTGAAATAACTAGTAGCCAAATGATCAGGTTATAATGGGTTTATGATCTTTTAATCCTTTGACCTCTTTGGTAACTAACGTAACTTAATCTATGTTACAGAATGTTACTTTATATACATAGTTTACTAATAATGAACTGATGGCACATCTTGAGTAAACTATGTGTCATTGTTATCTATGAAAACAAAGAAATCCAAAAAATAAGGATCAAGTTTTCCCAAAACAAGGATGAGTTTCCTAATGACTTCAAAAAGCTTCTTAAAGCTTCTTAAGAATTTTGGAGAAAACACAACATACTGTACATAACTTATTCTCTTCATTATTCACAAAGTCCTGCCTGGTGTGGATCATTCCTGCACTTCAGCACTCAAAACCAGAAGCTACTACTACTACTACTACTACTACTACTACTAATAATAATAATAATAATAATAATAATAATAATAATAATGCACATTTAATGCATTACATCAGGAGTTATTGGAGCAGAGAAAGCACTAAAATGTGCAGGACAGGGGTGCCCAGAACCAGAGTTGGGAGCAAATGTTATAGATACTTATAAATAATTATTATACAACTCTATTTGTAACAGATAATTGTGAACATATACTAGTGAATTACAGTAATATATATATTAAGTTGTACATAAGAGAATAATAATAATAATTGTATATTGTTGAAAATAATAATAATAATATTGTTGTTATTATGTTTCAGGTGGCTACTACCTGACATCCCTCTATGCTGCTTTGTTTTACATCAGCAGTTTCCAGCCTCGGCTGGCAGCACGCCAGCTCAGCGCTGAAGCCCACAAGTCCCTCAGCCAATGGCATCGCAGACGCACTCTCCACTGCAACCAATCACGGCGCAGCAGGAATCGCCGGACCTTCAGGAGGACTACCCGTGAAGAAGACCCTGCCACAGAATTCAGTGGTTCTAAAGTGAGGGAGGACTCACCAGATGGGTCATGTGTTAATATAGCTCTGCCTGGTGATGAGAATGAGGCTCAGCAGATCCTGAGTGAGGTTCTTGGAGAGGAAGATGAGGAAGGGCATCTCACAGAGGATCAAGAGTAGCAAAACCTGGTGGAACTTTTAAAGGATAGTTGCAGACGGATGCTGTGCTCTGTGTGTGTCAATGCTGTGCTGAGAACAGTCAAGTGAAACTCACTTTATATCAGAACCAGCAATTGTGCCATGAGTGTTCTTGTCCACAGCTGTTTACAGTGTGCTCCTGTCCTGTGTGTGTGTGTGTGTGTGTGTGTGTGTGTGTGTGTGTGTATATATATATATATATATATATATATATATATATATATATATATATATATGAGATCTTCCTCAAATAAAACCCCATGAAAAGGAGTTAACATACACTGTGTTGGATGTGTTAAATAATCTCACTTTTCAAACACTATATGCACAAAAGTATGGGGACACCTGCTGATTCGCTGTTTCTTCTGAAACCAAGGGTTTTGAAAAGGGTTTGTCCTGCTTTTTTTGTTTGTTTGTTTTTTTCTTTGCTATCGTGCTAGATCCTTCTTTGCTAGATCTTGGCGCATTGCTGAGAGGATTTGATTGCATTCAGTGACAAGACAAAACCAAAGACTTAGTGAAGTCAGGATTATGGATCATCCCCAACACCACAGCTCATCCCAAAAGTACTGGATGGAGCTCCATCATTCCAGCAAACACAGTTTTATACCCCTTTATACTTCTCCATGCCAGTAGGTCAGACATCTCAAGTCTCCCGGAAGTTGCGGGAGACTCCCGCATATATGTATCGGCTCACTGATGCCCGCAAGTTAGATAAAATCTCCCCGATTGTAGAACCACACACGCACGCAGTGACACGGACTTTCCAGCCTGGACAGCGTGGTCGAGGCGAAGGGAGAGGGAGGGTTCTCATTGGTCGTTTTTTCAATCAGCCAATCAGTTGTGAGTGAGTGTATCCGTTAGTCAGCCAATCATTGTTTAGTGTGGGCGGGCAGTGTTTTTGTCTTCTGGACTGCAGCGTTCAGTGAGGGAAGCAGTTGTCATGGCCGAGGCAGGACCTTCCAAAAAGAAAAAATATAAAACTCACTTCACCTCTGACTACTCTAAAGTTTACCCATGTTTGACTAAAGTAAAAAACAATGAATGTCTTGCCCGCTGTACTGTTTGCTGTAATGATTTCAGCATTGCCCACGGCGGGCTAAATGATTGTAAAAGGCATGTTGAGGGAAGTTCAACTTCATGTGACAAATATACATATTTATTAGCCTTCTCAGTTAGTTGGCTAGTACATGAAAACAGCCCCAACTCATTGGACTTGCATAAAGTTGCAATGCAATATAAAAACGGTGGAAGATGTAATTTATTTTTTGTTATTTATTTTTGCTTATCACAGTCACTTGGTGTAGCCTAGTGTCTGTCTGGTGTAGCCTAGTGTCTATCTGTCCCTAAAATATCTTTTAGGGACCATAGCATATTAGAGAGACAAAGTGCAGGGAAGGCTGCTCCAATATATCCCAGTTTTTCTCCCCAGAAAAGCAAAGTCTAATGGAGAAGGCAAGTTATTTAGGAAAATGTTCCCAGACTCAAAGAATTATGCCTGTTCTTCCAGAAAGACAGCAGCTATGATGAACCTGGCAGAGGATGTATACAAATTACTCAGCACATTTGCAGAGAATTTGCAGAGCTGTGTAAGCTGATGAAACTGCTATTGGTGCTGCCGAACTCGCTGCCGAAATGTGATGTGGAAAGAGCCTTCAGCATGGTGAGACGCATCAAGAGTTCAGGAGTCCGATGTCACACCAGAAATTGGCAATCTGATGTCATGTAAGATAAACAAATTCATTGACACAGAGCGTCATGACATTGACATTTCAAGCCAACTGATCAAATCTGCAAAGCAAGCAGTGACTAAGTACAATGAAGGCTTGCTGAAGAACCTAGAATAGGCCAATGAAGCCTTTGTCATAGCCCAAACATTAAAAAGTTATGTGTTGTTGTGTTAAAAGTAAAGTTTTGTTATTACCCATATCCTTTGGTGGTGTGTGTGAGATAATTTTTGCTATGGTTTAAAAAAAAAATTAAGAGGGGCAGGAGGGGTTCCGGCGACACCTCCCTGAAATGAGTTTTCACAACTTGGGATGTCTGGAAGGTTCATATTTGTTTATCCGCTCCAGAGAGTCCTGTTGAACTGAACTTGGCCACATGCCTTTGGACTTTTGAATGGAACAGTACTTGGTCTGCAACTAATGAATTTTCACAAGAACAGACTAGAATGCAGACTGAGAACTGACATCAAGCCCTCAAACAGGAAGCACCCTAACACCAAAATGTCCAAAATTAGGCTCTGACTTGAGTAACAGTGTTCACTTACAATGCCTGATAAAATGTATTATTATTTTTAATATTAAAGTATTGAAGCAAAGTTTAGAAGTTTGTTTCCTTTCCCATCCCATGTTTCAGGTGAATCTGTATCAGACACCCAAACTCAAACTTGCCACCTCTACAGCCTCGTTTGTACTTGATCAACAGGGCCAGTTACTGTAGACCAGGGGTCACCAACCCTCCTTCTGGAGGGCTATTTTCCTGTAGCCTTTATATTCCACTCTAATCCACTACACCTGATCCAACTAATTACTGCCTTCAGAAGTTCTTGATTGACTGAATGGGCAGACTTACATTTGGGTTGGAGTTGAAACCTGTGGGATGGTAGCTCTCCAGGGGCAGGGTTGGTGACCCCTGGTGTAAACACTGCTGGTGCTACATAAAAAACTAATACATGCTAAATGTAATCATGGACCAGGACTAATGTATTTCTTGAGAATTAGGCTCCATTCAGGTCAGTGCTAATTATTGCCTTAAGAAGTTCCTGATTGGCTGAATGGGATGTTAAATTTGGGTTGTAGTTGAAACCTCCAGGATGCATGGTCTGCAATACAGAGTTAGAGCTCCATCTATTGGACAAAAGCATAGCTGGTCAGCTTTCAAAGACACAATAGCTTAGTTCTGAAAAATAAATTCTGAACCCAAATAACAGGATTTAGATAAACCTTTACTTTTATCCACTGTTTAACCTCCTGTTAGTCTGTTATTAATCATAATGCAGAACATTGTTATTATTTTAGTAATTAGTTGAGCATATTTTGTAGTTCCCACATTATTCAGTTATAAGTGCTATGAAACTGATATTAATTTACAGTGAATTGCATGTATCAGGGTGAAGGATTTAAAAATTCCATTTACTCAAAAACTAAATAGAGTAAGGATATAAACAACAGTCATGAATCCTTTTGGACTAGTTTGGTGTGTAATGTTCTGTTCAAGCTAAATTTACTGAGGCAGAATTATCCACAATGGGAATGGTGATGGCCATCAAACCACAGACTTTGCTTTTTGATCTTTTTCACATCAGAGGGTCATTACGGTTACTCAAACCAAATTTTCAGATGAACTATCCGACCATTTTGGTGTGGTCTGATGGAGCAGCAGGAACAGAACAAACTCATTAAAAGGACCAATTCTGTCCTGGGAAGACCCTTAGACCCAGTACAGGTGGCGGAAGACAGAAGACCAAGCATGAGATACCCAAAGTGTGTGAAGGAGCGGTATCGCAGATCCTTCCTTCCTGCTGCTGTTAAACTGTACAACCAGCACTGCTCTCAGCAGACCGCTGACACTGACACACACACACACACACACACACACACACACACACACACACACACACACACACACAAAATGCCACTGCATAATATGTACACTACCGGTCAAATGTTTCAGAACCCATATTGACCAATAATGTATATTATATGTTTAAATCAGTAAATATATATATATTTGATCAAGTTTAACAGATGTTGAATATTTTGTTTTATTTTTGCTGCAAGTACATAGCCCATTTTAAACCAAAAGGGGGCAGTGTTGCATGTCTTTCATACATCACCAAGGACACTGCAGTTTTGTAGATGTATTGTTGTAGTAAAAATGTATAATCTAGTTGTATAATAATAATAATAATAATAATAATAATAATAATAATAATAATAATAATAAAACTGAAAACAGCAGTTTGACTGAAAACAGCTGCTGTTCCTCCATTTCATCCAAATAAAGCTGAGCCAGTACCGCTCTCATCAGTACCAGAACTCAGTCAGTCCAGTTTCTCAGACTCTTTTTGTTGTGTTGTTTCTGATCATGTAGAATGAAGTCAGAATACGCTCACATATGTGCTGTTCCACACAGGCATGTATGCTATTACCCAGTCTGTCCCAAATGCTAACACACACTTATACATGCTCGATCATGCACAGTAATCCATCCTCCATAATTACATGCGTACATAACAACCATGTTCACAGGCTACATATGGAACCCCCTCACTCTGTAGGCAAAAACTGCAAACCCAATCACATTTGCCTAATGGGACATCTGGCATTTGGCCTGTATTTATGACCTCAGCATGGCTAATACAACATCTGGGTCTGCCTTCGCTGCACAAACACACAGAATCAAAATAAAAAATAGCCTCAGATACTTTCCTGCAGCCATGGTTTACATGACAGTCTCTCTGTTAGACCACATGATCAGACACTTTAAGATGTGATACCCCCTGTTCTCCCACAGCCTTCATTTAACACCATTATGCATCAACACAGCCATAAATTAGACGTATGGCAGTTGTGAGTTCACAGATGGTGGTGGGCCTCAGGCCTTTAAGATACAACCCAATGTCAAACACAGGGGCCGAGATTCTGCACTGAATAAAGGAGGCGACAGATGACTGTGATGGTTATTAATGGACACTGATAGAGATTTTATTGATATTATTGATATTTCCTACAGTTGTATGTCTTGAAATATGAGTACACTGTATGTTCAAATTATGTTCAAATATTTGAGGACACTTCTTCTAATGAATGCATTCAGCTACTTAAAGCTGAATTCTAAAGGCAGCGCTACCTTTGAGGCAGAACAAATGCAATTGGTTCTGTGAATAACCATTTAAAATAACCAACAGACAGAGCTTTAGAACATGTATCTACTGCTTATAGCTTTATATGTGGGTGCATATTCAGTTTGAGGATTTTTGTTGTTGTTGTTGTTGTTTGTTTCTTTGTTTGTTTTTAAATATTTTCATATGGTGTTGGAAACCAACTTGGACACATGGAGAATGTGCACAAAAAACCTCATAGACAGCAACTCAACTGGGGTTCTTCTAAACCAGTGGCGGGTGTCCTGTCTCCAAGACAGAGCTGCCTTCATTTTGAGTAGTGATTTTGCACACACACTTTAGTCTCTGTAGTGAACTACTGCCAATAAAATAGTACTCTCCTGAACAGATAAGCAAACATGAACGTATTAGCACCATGTCTAATGCCAGATGTGGGCTAGAGGGGTACAAAGCCCACCAGCATTGAGTTGTGGAGCAGTGGAACTGTGTTCTCTGGAATGACGGTGCTCCATCCTGTACTTTTTTGGGAGGATGAGTTGGGGATGAGTTAAGGTGGTGCTCATTCAACATCCGTACCTCACTAATGCTCTTTTGTCCATGAATGCAATCAAATCCTCAAATCAGTTGTCCAGTAGAAAGCTTTCCTTGGACAATAGAGACAATTACTCCAGCAGAAGCTTTGATTTCAGAAGCAACAATGAATAAGCAGTTGTCACAATATTTTTGTCCATATATTGCATGCAAAATATTATTCAAATGTCATGTTCCCCCTACTGAACACCTTTTAAGGAATACTGTACTAATTCTGATAAGGCCTTCCTTTGCTCTCAGAATAGCTTCAGTTGTTTATGGTATGGATTTCACAAGATGTTCCTGTAATTTCTGATCCATATTGAGCTGACTAATCTTCCCGTTCCTGCAGATTTTTTTAGATACACCTTCATGCTGTGACTCTCATAGTACTACAACCCAAAGGTGTCCTAGTGGACTGTGAAGAACACTGAACTCTTTGCCATGGTCATAAATCCAAAGTCCTGCTTTGTGACCTGGTGCATCATCATGCTGGGAGTACCCATTAGAAGATGGTCATGAAGGGATGCAATGGTCAGCACTAATACTTAAATAGTATGTGGTGTCCAAATATGATTGATTTGTATTAACATTTCAAAGTGCCCAATCACCTCCACCAGCCTGGAGTGTTCACACAAGGCAGGTGAACATTTGTGTTCCTCAGCAGAGATCCAGACTCCTCAGACCAGGTTACATTTCTCCAGTGTTCAACTGGCAAGTGTTGATGAGCTTGTTTTCCACTGCAGCCTCAGCTTTCTGTTCTTGGCTGACAGAAGTTTGTTCTGCTGTCCTCCTCAAGGTTGCATGTGTTATTAATTCTGAGCTACAGATTGGTTCTCTGAGTTACTGTAGCTTTTCTGTCAGCTTAACCATCTGACCATGCTCTTTTCACAGCTCTCATCTATAATGTGTTTCTGCACTCACATGCAAAATCACTGTTCAAAATGATAAGGTAGCTCTTTTGCTGTTTTGGTGGTGGTTTTTCAAATACTGCATGAAAATCTAGCTAGCTAATAAGGCAACATTCCACAATTTCCATCCAACATTTTCTTTACTGTATGCCAACATAGAGTATAATACTATGATGCTTTCATGTAACTGTGTCAAATGTTACAATAAAATTCCATTATATAAATGCAGCTTTAGTACAGCTGTCACTCATGTTCAATAGTTAACTTTTAGAACCAGGACTTATCTATCTAACCACGGCAGTCTCATCATTGGGTGATGGATTATCAGTGAGTTACTCAGCTCACAAACAGCTAAAATTCACTTCTCACATCTCAGTTTAAATGCTAAAGGAGCTTCCAGTGCATGTTTAGCACTCAAATTCCAGAGCAAAAAAAGTCCTGAGAAGGGATAATACATACATCAAAAAAATAAAATACATTTTTGTTTTTTGCTTACATTTTATTTGGACCACTGTCAAGTAGGTTTAAGGATTTACAATCTAATCATTACAAATAATTTTTCAAAATGTTTGCAATTTGAGCTCAAAAACACTCTGGATGATCCATCTCCAATTGGATTTTTGAGATGTAAAGTGGTTTTAGTCCTTATAAGTTGAGGGGGAAACCACACACACACACACACACACACATTAGATGCAAGTAAAAGTTTGATCAAAACATGATGAGATTCATACACATTAAAATTATCTTCATTTATTCATTTGAAATGAAGACAAATGAAGCCTAAGATCTCAAATAGCAATATCTGGCATGTGTGACTCTCCTATAAATACTTTACATTTTTTTTGTCAAATAAAAATATTTATCAAATATATAAAAATATATATCAAATATATCAAAATATATCAAACTATGAAAACGTCCCACAAAATTGGGCTAAGAAAGCAACAAAAAAAATCTAACAACAAAATCCACAGCCAACTGTGGTTGTTCTGCCTCTGAGGGGGCAGTTTTACACATAAGCCCTTTCTGTCTGCAGAACTGCCCATATTGGATGTTTTCTTAATTCCACATTTCTGAGCACAGTTCCAGCAGAGCAGCAGTCCAACACTCCAACCAGCCCATTTGACACCAACAACACAAAAAAACCCTGGGATCATATATTTCCTCCATTCTGCTGTCTGAAGCCACTGCAGGATTTTAATCACTGCTGCTACAGTGATCTGTGTGTCTACTTCAGAAAGTAGTTCTTAATGAAGCATTAATTGAAAGTTGCTCTTCTAAGGCACCGCTCCCTTTCAGCACCTTTATTTCTGAGAGTGAAGTGATGACTTCAGTGCATTACACACTCTGTACTGTGCCTGCTCGGATCAGCCAGACTGCTGTGAATTCCTCTGCTGGGAATGTTGTGATTGACAGCTCGCTAACGAGTGTCAGCTCTAATGAAGGTGCTGCCGTTAATGGAGATAAATAAACGAGAGCTGGTGGCAAAATGTTCCCCAACACTTTCAAACCAATTACTCTCTGGGTTAATAAAGGAGACTCAGCATCAACAATCTGCACACATTCATGCTTTCTTTTACACTTTTCTCTCAAATTACAGGCCTGACATTACTGCAGAAACCTTCCTATTGCGGCTTTAGTCCTTAATTTAAATAAACTCTTTAAATGCTCCAGTAATACACTTGTAAAATGTGTGTTTTAGAAGCAATGCTTATATTAATTTGATGTAATATTTGATTTCATGGTACGCATTCATACCTGACATTAACATGCATTGTTGGTGATCCGTTTATAAGTGGCCAGCACAAAGTACAGATGTGAACAGGGTACAATATGTCTCGAAGACACACTGACGTGACAAACCGCATTCCAAGGTGGTCAGAGATGGATATAAGCACATTATTTTTGTAGTCTGAACAACAAAGTGTCCCAATGTGTCCCCAACTACAAAAAACCATATCAACTGCATCACCACCCAAACTGACAAATATGAAATAACCGTGAGCCCACAATCATTCAATCAAAGTTTATTTGTATAGCACTTTTTACAACAAGGGAGTTGTCATAAAGCAGCTTTACAGAAATCCGGGACCAAGCCTCAGTTGAACAAGCCAGTGGGCAACAGTGGGCAAAAGTGTGGACTTTCCAACCCGGGGGGCTAATGTGCTGGATCTTGTTTACACAAACATTCCCGGTGCATACAAAGCTGAGCCCCGACCCCACTACGGCTACTCAGACCACATCTCTGTCATGCTCATTCCTGCATACAGACCTCTCATCAGACGTGCCAAATCAGTACAGAAGCAAGTGACAACCTGGCCTCCAGGAGCCATCTCTGCTCTTCAGGACTGTTTTGAGCACACTGACTGGGACATGTTCAGAGTAGCTGCTACATCTGATGACTCCATCAACCTGGAGGAGTACACAGAATCAGTGACTGGCTACATCAGCAAGTGCATTGATGATGTTACTGTCTCCAAAACCATCACAACACGCCCCAACCAGAAGCCGTGGATGACTGCAGAGGTACGTGAGCTGCTGAGAAACCGGGACAAGGCCTTCAAGTCAGACGATAAGGCAGGCCTCAGAACAGCCAGAGCCAAGCTCTCCCGGGGCATCAGAGAGGCAAAGCGCACCTACGCAGAGAGGATCCACAACCACTTCAAGGACACTGCGGACACGCGGCGCATGTGGCAGGGCATCCAGACCATCACCAACTACAAGGCCCCCTCTCCTGCTTGTAGTAGCGATGCCTCCCTCCCAGACGCGCTGAACACGTTCTACGCAAGGTTTGAAGCACAGAACTGCACGGCAGCAAGGAAGACCACACCTTCTCCAAATGACCAGATACTGCACCTGTCCTCAGCCGACGTGCGGAGAACTCTACTCAGAGTCAACCCACGGAAAGCCCCTGGACCAGACAGCATACCTGGCAGAGTGCTCAGAGGATGTGCTGAACAGCTCGCAGATGTTCTCACGGACATCTTCAACATTTCTCTGAGCACTGCTGTTGTGCCAACGTGCTTCAAGACGTCCACCATCGTTCCTGTGCCAAAGAAGTCTCAAGTGTCCTGCCTCAATGACTACCGTCCCGTTGCACTTACTCCCATCATCATGAAGTGCTTCGAGAGGCTGGTCATGAGGCACATCAAGAACCAGCTCCCCTCCTCACTGGACCCACTGCAGTTTGCGTATCGTCCAAATCGTTTAACAGACGATGCCATCTCAACTGCACTCCACCTGGCTCTCACCCACCTGGACAAGAAAGACTGCTACGTCCAAATGCTGTTCATCGACTTCAGTTCAGCATTCAACACCATCATCCCTCAGCACCTGATCGGGAAACTGAGCTTGCTGGGCCTGAACTCCTCCCTCTGCAATTGGGTCCTGGATTTCTTGACTGACAGACCTCAGTCAGTCAGGATTGGTAACAACACCTCCAGGACCACCATACTGAGCACTGGTGCCCCCCAGGGCTGTGTGCTCAGTCCACTGCTCTTCACTCTGCTGACTCATGACTGTACTGCAAAGCACAGCTCAAATCACTTCATCAAGTTCGCTGATGACACAACTGTCGTTGGCCTCATCAGCAAGAACGACGAGTCAGCATACAGAGAGGAGGTGCAGTGGCTAACAGACTGGTGCAGAAACAACAACCTATCCCTAAACGTTGACAAAACCAAAGAGATGGTTGTTGACTTCAGAAGAGCACCAGGAAATCATCACCTACCACTGAACATTAGCGGCTCTGCAGTGGAGATTGTGAGGAACACAAAGTTCCTCGGTGTTCACATAGCAGAGAACCTCACCTGGTCCCTCAATACCCGCGCCATAACAAAGAAAGCCCAGCAGCGCCTCTACTTTCTGCGGAGACTGAAGAGAGCACACCTTCCACCACCCATCCTCACCATGTTCTACAGAGGGACGATAGAGAGCATCTTGAGCACCTGCATTACCGTCTGGTTTGGGAACTGCACCATCACGGATCGCAAGACCCTACAGCGGATAGTGAGGACAGCAGAAAAGATCATCGGAGTCCCTCTCCCCTCCATCAGTGACACCTACACCTCTCGCTGCCTCCGCAAAGCCACCAGCATTGTGGATGACCCAACCCACCCCTCACACAGTCTCTTCACTCTGATGCCGTCCGGCAGACGATACCGGAGCATCCGAGCCTCCACCACCAGACTCTGCAATAGCTTTGTTCACCAGGCAGTCAGACTCCTCAACTCACTGAGACAGAGCTGAAACTGAACCTCACACCATTCTTCACACCACATAAACCACACCAACACAAAACACTGGACTGAAAACCACCCAGCACTCTACACACACATACACACACACACACATGCACTCGGCACATAGAGACTGGATCATCCCCATCCTATCAGCAATATTTGCTGCACACCAGGAACTACACTTCTACCTCAGTAACTGCTGTTATCATGCACATCTAGATGTACAGTATGTTACATATCTCTTGCACCTTATTCCCACCATTCATCTCACTTCTTTGTACCACTCGGTATTGTACTGTCCTGTCCTGTCTGTTGAACTGTCTCTTGTTCACTGTATTTATTGTATTTATTGTACTGTTTGCACTTTATGTCGTCCAATTGTATTGCTGCTCCATGTTGCACCTTGGTTCCGGAGGAACGCAATTTCATTGCACTGTGTACCTGTACTCGGTTGTAATGACAATAAAAAGCCTTGACTTGACTTGACTTGGCAAAGAAAAATTCCCTCAGGCTACAAGGAAGAAATCTTGAGAGGAACCAAGGTTCAAAAGAAGACCCCATCCTCCTCTAGTCAACACCAGATAACATAATTATAATGTAACAGGAATGTTATGGAATATGTAATAATGTTTTGCATCAGAACATTTGATACACAACATTGTAATTCCCGGTCCCACAAAATCTAACATTATCAAAACATCTGAAGTAAAGTTCCCAAACTGAACATACAATAAATTAAATACAGTATAACAAAAACATAAAAATGATACTAAATCAGACTGAAAAATAACATTTAATTCATGAGTACAAAGGTTATATATATATATATATATATATATATGAATTAAATGTTATTTTTCGGTCTGATTTAGTATCATTATATATATATAATATATGTATATTATATATATGTGTGTGTGGTTTATTTACATATATATATAAATCATTGGGTGCAAGGCCGGAATACCCCTGGACAGGGTGCCAGTCCACTTTGGTACTGTCCTCATTCTCCCTCCTCAGGTTTGTCATCACACCAATTGCTGTAAATATATGTATACATTTTCACTGTAGTCATTGTAGGGGTGTGTATTTGGCATAAAGTTTTGTCTTATTCATTGAATTTGGTCTGAACTGAATTCACTGAATGCACCCAGCACTCTTACTCCCACTACACACACGTTATTGTCCCTGCAAATCCCTTAGACCAAGAGCCACACCACTGGGACATAACACACACAGACACATTCACACCTAGCATGGCCAGTTCATGCAGACAAAATTGTGTGTGTCCATAGTTCATCCCACCCAGAGGTGGTAAATGACATGCTCAAGAGATGGACACACCATGTCATAAGTACATTTTCTTTTTGTGGTGCAACCCTCAACCCACGGGCACATCCAGTGGATGTGTTTATTGGGAAATCAGACTTTGTGGCGATTGTTTTTTGAGTTATCTTTCTTCATTTCCAGTAGACAGTCGACAGCAGGGGTGTTATAGGGGAAAAAGGGGAGTCTAATGGACTTATATGATTCAAGGATTGCATGTTCGAATTGGAGGTCATGCTGCTTGCCATCAGGAGCTGGAGTCCGAGAGAGCTGAATCGGCCATGCTCTCTCTGGGTGGGGAGATGACACTCTCTACCTATATAACACACACAGGTGTCTGTTAATTGGCACTTCCAAAATGAGGGAAAATTGAGGGGAAAATAGAAAAAAAATGAAAATGGCGACTTCTCTGGAGAAAGGTCCTGAAATGTCCATACCCCATCAAAAACACCAGTGTTTAAAGCTAAACATCTGCTTCTTTTGGCAGGGAAAACAGTAAGAGAAGGCAAATGAGTGTCAGGACAGTCAAAGGAATTAAAGTGACTCAGGGTCAGCTGTAGGGGTCATGGAGATAGGCCACTTCCTGTTAACCCCTGAATGAACTCTAACCCCTGCTGTAGGCCGCATCCATCACACTGGCTGGGGGGATGGACAAGAGTGAAAGAGTGAGGGGATGAAAGAGAGATGTGGGGGGGGGGGTATCAGTGAGGCACAAACAGTCTCACTTTTAAGACTTTCGAATGGAAAGTTGATAACAAGAAGCAAAGCGAAACCCCACAGGTGGCTGCTTTCTCTCAGAGCACAGTGTGATCACACTGTAGTGAACATCTATAGATCAGAGTATTTACCAAATTACTCACAATAACAGATCTAACATCACTTTATTACATATATGGTTTACTGGGAAATAATCTAATCATACCTAATCAGACATGAAGACAAAAGCATCAGATTCTTATAAACTTTTATTCAAATGCTCTCCCATAATTTTTATTCAAAATGCACTGCACTTTGTCCAGTTTAATGACTGTATATTAAAGATTTCTATTCTATAAAAGTGCCCAATTTGCAAACAGATTCTGCACAGAAGAAACCAGAGCAGAGAACTGCACGCCACCTCATTTGGTTACACCTACCCACAGAAGCCTGAGACCACCCTCTCAAATCATATTGTCTCTGGTTGCCAAAGCTGTCAATCACTTGAGCCCTAAACATAGCACCATCTTCTTATGATAACCCTGCCTTTTATGAATAAAGCTGAATAATTTTTAGAAAAATGACTTCTAGAGGAAGAAATGTGCCAATTTTAGCACAGGGAAACTACCCTGCTGGAATTAGGGGGTGGAGATGGCAACCAGCCAGCAGAGGTGTTAGACCTGCAGTGGCTTCACTTTTGACAGATGACACTCTGTCCGTCTTTAATATACAGCCATTGGTCCAACAATCCAGCACTCAACATGCTCTCTGTAAAGAGGGTGCTGTTGAGATTTTGGAGATATTTAAGCACTGACGAAAAGTGTCACAATAACAAAATACATCATGATCACGATAAGAGTGTCATTGTTTTTTATGCTTTCTATGTTGATCTTTTTCTTATTTTGGATATCTGTGAAGCTGCTTTACATCAGTTGTAAAAAGTGCTATGCAATCAAATCTGATCTGCCCAGCTATAATACCTCATACAAAATCCATTGTACTTATTTCAAAAGTTAAAAAAAAAAAAACACAGCTTCTTATCTATGTTGATTTTGTTTTTAATGTTTGTGTGCAAAACACTTCGCTCCCTATGTGAAAACAGTTTGCACTTTATATCAGTTTGTTGTATTTTGTTCTGCATATGTGGGCTTCAACTACAGTTGTACAGTTGTATGGTTTTCATTCTATTAAAATGTTAATGCACAATTACTTCATATTTGATGAACTGAAAAAAATGAAGCACAAACATTAAGTGACAGTGGTGTGTAAGTCTGAACACCCTTGTAGACTTTTTACATTTTTTAATTTAGTAGCCTTTTTTAATTGCCCTGACTTTGACTCATTGGGACTGGTTAGGCAAGTCAAGAACTGTCATTAGGAACTGTCACTTGCTCACAGCTCTCTTAAAATGTTGTGCTAACATTTTACATTCATGGGCTTTTGTAAGCAGCTTGCTGAGGATCTGATGCCTACAGTGCAGGCCTATTCAATTAGATTAGATTAGATTAGAAGAAAACTCAGAATTGCTCATATGGCAGCAAGAAATGCAAACCAAAACCCCCTCATGAGCAAAGGACCTGCATGAAAGTTCAATCAACACAAACATGGTGCACTATTCTCATGTGCAGCATTGCTTGCATAAACATGACTGTAACATTACTGTGACCTCATCATAAAATATCATAGTCTGAATTATGCAAAATAATGTCGGGAGCTGTGGATTCCAGCTCCAGCTCAGGTTTTCTTTTGCCACAACCACAGGAATGTTTGAAGAGGAAAAAGTGAGAAGGACCATATGATGAAAAGAACATCTTGCCTCCTACGCATGTGGTTGAAACACGTTAAGCTGGACTAATTAATAGATTCCACTACATTTGAATAAGTTTGGACGTAATTGTAATTGTCAGTCAACAAACTTACAGTTGAAAAATGCTGAAACTGAGGGTTTGGGAACAGCCCTCATAGAACCCAGATTTGAACATGTATTTTCAAAACAGTGACATAACAAAAGCAGGCAAATGTTCAATGTTCTTAACTTTGAATAGAACTGAATGTAATGCAAATATTAGTAAAAGTAATTTCAGAGCACTTCTGTTGCTTGACTGATCAAGGATTATTTACATAGTGTACAGAACTGATACAGGGTTCAAACTAAAAAAGGGACAAAAATGGAGATACATCTTTTTCATTGAATAGCAGGAATATAAATAAATGTTTTGTATATTCTATGTTTTTATGTTTTATTTATTTTTGTGTTGTACTAGAGTTGATAGTTAGAGGTGGGTAATCCCAGTCCAAAGGGTCGCCCACGTAGTCAAAACAAAATCCTGGACAGATTTTTACTCTTTGGATCTGGTTCTTTCTATAAAACACTGTTTTCCCAAAGAGAAAGGCCACACAGACATACACGTGACCAATAAAACACCAACATTTTAAGTTCAAGTTTAAGTGTAGGAAGACAGAGAATCCATATTTAAGTAATCAGAAGTATATAATCTCACCCAATGTATATTAGTGTGATTTTAGAATAGAAAAAATAAATTTGAGTCCCGATTTTCTAAAGAAATCGGTTGAGTACCTTAATAGTAATCGTCAACATTATCATTCCATCATCATTATAAACATGATCATGTTACTGTGTACCATTACTATTTTAATGTAAAGATGAAAGACACATGATTTCAAAAAAGGAAAGTCAGAGCTTCCAAATTTTAGTTCTGTTATTAAAACAAAAACACAAAGCCTCCATCACCCTCCGTAATAAACAAACTGGGTCCACAAATAGATCTGGAAGTGTTTTTGTGAGGACTGTAACATACACGATAATACAATTTGTGATAAACAGAGAGAATGCACTGACTCATGAGTCAGATCCTATATAGCAAACTAAAAATGTGCTTGTTTAGGACCCTGACAGGGCTTCTGTTAATAAAAGCTTCAAAAAACTGAAGATTAACATCAACTCAAGGTTTGGTGAGGTTGAGTCATTGAAATACATAAATACAAAAATAGATTCAACATAAAAAACTTAAATTAAATACGGTGTACTGATGAAGTGGCATAATGACAGTAGGACTAAGACAGGGAATTGAACTGCCACCTTTGTGGGAAGACTAGGATTGGTCCATAGCTCAGAGGACTGGCTGAGGAAGTCAGATCATCATCATCAAACTCTCTCGTTTTATTAAATGCATCCAGCAACAAAGTCTTTGGGCTTGAGGAGAAGCTTGACAGCAGTGGTTGTAGAAGACTGTTGCAGGACTATTTGGTACAGGTGTGAAGGCACCAGACTGCGGATATCTGGCATGCTCCTCTGTTGGTGTTCCTGAAGACAGGGTTCTGGGCAAGGCAAGCGAGGCCTTGAAGGCCCCAAAGTTTAGTTTAGGGATGCGGGAGAGAGCTCAGGTCACCCCAAAGGCCATAGGAAGACTGGTGTAAGCTGATCGAGCGAAAGCGTGCAAAATATAAAACAGACTGAGTTTATTTACGAAGGTGCACAACTGAACGCGATGCAGGTGAGTTAACAGCTGAGGAGCGCAATGCTGTATTTCAGGCATCGTCCTTCAGTCTGTGATGTATGAAGTCTGAAATACGGAAGTTTTTGTGTCGGCTTGTTTAAGACACAGTGATTATAAAGGGTTAGTGTTGAACTTGACCACTGCAAAGGTGTCTCTTCAAAGATACAGTGAGTGCATCAGAACTGTGCGCCATGTCACTGAGGTGAAGCCAGTGCACAGAGAATGTCAGCTCTGTCTTCTTTTCCTCCCCCTTGTCTGTCCTTTCCCCTCCCCCATCCTCAGTGGGCGTGGATGTCGAGGCTTTGTCCAATAAGAGGTTCAGCAGAATGGGGATGGGGAGGTGGGTGCAGTAGCATGGCGGGGTGAGGTGTGGGGTAAGGGTGCAGAGACGGAGTGGCATGGGTGTAACCCGGCTGGGCTAGGAGTGCCCCAGGGTAGTCAGCAGACAAAGACGGCATTCCCTGAAGACCTAAAAAATGAAGAGATAGAGAAGAAGTGAAAACTATGTGTGAGTCTGAATATTATGTATATATGTGTGTGTTACAGTAATATTACCACAGTTACGTGGTGCTGTTTTGCACAATAAGAATTGGGGTATACAAAATGATGAAATACAGTGGGGTTCAATTAATATTTTAATAAATTATTCATAATAATTGCAAGTAATCATTTTAACACAACATTGTAATTTACGAACAGCAAACAGTTATGAACAGTATGAAACGGATGCACATTAGGTATTCTAGGCTCTTCAGTTTCTATTAATCTATTTTCAATAAGATAAAATGTCCTGGCTAGTAATTAAGAATGTATAAAATGTATTTTATAAATATATTTAAATGTAGTGAATGTGTCAGTGGTATCATCAGACCATATAAATATAATTCATACAAGAAAACTAGAAATGATAGGTTATAGTAATTTTTTAACTGCATTCCAAGCTTTAAGTTCCCAACTACATTTTCCAGCATTGTGTCAAACAGAATGAGACAGCACTACAGGCTGTTCTGATGTTGTGACTTATTGAAGTGTAGTAGAACTGACTAATATAGAGCTTACCTGCTGTCCTAAGGCCTAAATGAGCTTGACCCTCTAATCCATAACCTCCTATTGTTGGCCCCTCTGGGCTGTATGGTGCACCTTGACCTGTGTGAACACACACATATACATGTGAACCAGACCTTTTTCTAACTTTTGGAAATAAAGGAGTTTGCCAATAGGTAAACAATATATAAACATTAACAGTCTCCAAATGTATTCTTTATTCATACTATTCATATATGGGAAATACACTGCAATGACAGTTAATTATAGTTATACCAGGGACATCAACATATGTTCATGTATCAAACTGTTTAACCAGGAACTGTTCAATGTAGGAGAAAAGTGTTCACCTGAGCGATTGGACTGGTCAATCATGGGCTGAACTATTCTCCGTCTGGCGTTTATAAACCTGAGTAAAGAGAAAACAAACATCACACAGGGGAAACAACACAATTCAATATAAAACACAACATTAGTACATACTATCTGTAGGTAAAAAAAGCAGTAGATTAAGCTAGATCTTTAGAGAAACAGTAAACCAAGTGAAAGCATAATAAATAATAACAAATGCAATCAAACAGATAAATATACAAACAGGCACTAACCCCAAATCTCCAGTCTAACATAAATCTTCATTATAAGTAAACAAGCATTGATCAGGGTGCAGTAATGTATTGATTGGCATTGACTGGGTAAATGTAAATTGATGACCACTGTTAAAAGACCAGGCAGACTGCAGATTTGATTTTAGTTAGGTAAGGACTTACCAATTGTTGACCTGTAGTATGGTGAGTCCTGTGTCTTGAGAGAGTTGTTTTTTCTGTTCTTCGGATGGGTATGGATGCTAGGATAGAAGATAAAAGTAGTTCTATTATACTGTTTCTCCAATACATGCTCAACTGCAGTCAAACTCTGTAATAAACATTAAATGTCAATTAATGTAAATAAATAGCTTTCATCCTGAAATTCAATCACTAAACCAATGCATCAATAAAATAATCTATAGTGTAAATGGATATATAGATAAATGGAGACTGAATGGCTTATGTAATTCTTATAAAATCAACAGTTTCATGTAAAATTACTGTTGGTACAGACCATTTCTTTTAAACAGGAAATTATTTTAAAACAGTGGGATTTACACTGTCATGTAAATACACTGTAAACTAATTTAAAAAGATTTCTCCATGTTAATTAACTCTTGAAAGTAGAGTAGGCAAGACTACAACACTGCTTGCACAGAGTCTCTCTCCTCTATATTTATAGTCACTGTGGTGGAGCTCAATTCTGTGTGTAATTACAGCAGCTTCATTAGCAGCTAATTACCATATGCTCGTTACTGTACCACACTGGCACCTCTCATTTCAGATCCATTCAGCTAGGCAATATTCCCCGCAGCAAGTTCATAAAATTCAGATTTCACACCTACTGACTCGAGATGGCTAATCCACTGCATCGCGTTCACTCACAAATGTTCTACCAAATTCTAATGTTGGAGCTCTCGTCACATTGTAAACTGAGAAAGGCTGAATTTAATGAATCTTTCACATTAATAAATATATACATTCAACATCAGTTTGCTTACTTTTTATAAATATCTACAATCTATTATGATAATGGATATTTTGTTTATGTTTTATTAACAAATAAATAAATGAACAAATATACATTATTATTTCAGTGAATCAGTTCAACTGAATCAACTCAGTGAACAGATTCTCTCACCGGTCTGATGCAGTTAACACTGTCTGAGTTATTGTGACCTTTTCTGCCTCACTGTCTCTCTTACCGATAAATGCTGGAAAAGCCACGCTCTCATGATGTTGGTTGCCACTTTGGGGAAAATCCCTCTTTTCTTGTTGCTTCTCCTGTCTCTGTCTACCTCGTCCTCTTCTCCTGTGCTGGGAGATGCTACAGCTCCATCCAGTCCATCTCCTGTGATGAAAGGGAACATAATCTTAGTTTATTATATTTAAATACACTTGTTTGAATTTAGTTTCAGCACATATTTTTTAATATGAATAAAATAAATCACAAAACAATAAACACAATTTTGTGGAATTATAATGCATCACTCTATCAGTGTTTTTTGTTTGGCTGTTTTTTTTATCTGTATGTCTTTGTGGTGTGTGTTGTCAGTACCAGCGTCGCTGCAGTTCTCTGTGCTGTGCGTGGTGAGTCCACAGGAAGCACTGGGGGTGCCTGAGGGGGTAGACACACAGTCATCTGTGTCTCGCAACCAAGACTGATTCTAGATCAAGAGAAATAGCAATAATCACTTGGACAGTTGGATACTAACTGTATTGTTGAGTACAATTAAAAAGACCTCAGAGTGATGAATTCAGTGTGCTTGTTTCAGTGCTGTTTCAGTGGTCAGGATAATCACATCTCTCAATTTAAAAATGGCCCATCTGCATATATAATTTTAATTCTGCGTTGTTTTGATTCATCCAGAAACTGGCTTATTTATTTATTTATTCATTTATTTTTATTTATAAAACACATTTTCAGCCAATCCTAATGCACACTCACTGTCTTTTAAAATGTAAAAATCAGGACTTAGTAATACTCCCTATACCTATAAAACTTTCAGTTCTTGTAGTTTGAATTTTTTCCCCTCTCTTCTGAGTAGAAGCTCTCTGTGAGAGCCATGCCTAAAGCTCCAGATTGTGTCTCCTCTGCTAGGCCATGCTGGATTGTGAGGTATATTTTGTAATGTGAATAACACTGTGTCCAGAGTTACTCTTTGACCTCAGTCTACAGTACCTATTTCTTTAACTCATCTGGCCTTTCTCAACGTTCTGTAGCAAATCCAGATATTCAAATGTTGAACTTTGAGACAAAGTTACAAGTGAGCTTCACTTTTAATATTACAGATTTGATTTGCCTGCATATTAACCATTCCTTTATTATTAGCAATTATTATCAATATTATTAACTATTATATATTATTAACAGTCATATAAGGCATTCACATGCCTGTCCTGACTCCAACCCTATATCTCAGAAAAGGTGTCTTCAACCCTTTCATTCACTCAGCAGTGCAGTCAGAACTCACCTGTTCTGACAGGCTTGTGCAGGAACCACTGAAGTCTTCCATGTCAGATTTGGAACCTCCTTCCCGGTCCTCCAGCACCAAATCAGTTGGCATCTTGCCCTTAAGACAGGTGATGTAGCGATGGCAGAAATTATCACACAGATCATGGACCTACAGCAGCAGAAACAGAATACAGAAATTCAACATCCGAACAACAAACAAGACTATAATTACAGTATAATACACAAGATAAAGAAGGTATGAGTGAGGCTTACCTTTTCTAGCTCTAGGAGGTGGAAACGTAGTACTTGGATGGCCTGGATCATCTGAGTTACAACATTATTATTATTATTATTATTATTATTATTGCATATAGATGCACACATATACAATACATATAGTACATTTTATTCTTCTTCTTCTTATTATTATTATTATTATATTTTTGTTGCTATATAGACTGATGAAAAAAGATGAAATATTGATTATGTGTGTGTCTTACCAAATTGTCCAGCTCTGGATTCGATGAAAAGATGGGTTTCTCTGATCGGATCTGGAAATCATGGAGAAAAAGGTTTTAGCTAATATAAGTAAATATCTTTCTTCTACATCAGTGGTTCTCAATCCTGGAGTACCACTGCCCTGCTTATTTAGAATTTCCCCTAATTCCCACAATTCCAATGCACATTATTCCAACTAATGAGCTAACTTAACGAGCCCCTGCTGAGCCAAACTGGGTGTCTTCCAACAGGAACCCTCTAAAACAATTAGGGCAGTAGTACTCCAGGACCATGATTGAGAACCACTGTTCAACATTATTCTCTGATTCTACATGAAGGATAAACGTAACCTGCTCTTGGGCCTGTTGCTCACCTGTTTTGCAAAAGCTGCAATATCTTCATTAAATGAGTCCGATGAGCAAACATCGCTGTGATTGGTCATGCCAGGAAGATGCGAAGCGTTTGACAGTGAGGTGGAATCACGTGGTGAGCAAGTGGCCAATTCACACTTCTCAAACACCAGAGCCAGGAGTGGAAACAGCGGATGGCTACACACACACACACACACACACAATGAATATAAGGTTAAACAAGCCATACACACAAACCTGTACTAAATGTATACAAGCATATTCTGCATTTCCTGGAGTAAAATTGATTGCAGTGTCTAATTTGAAACGTATTCAGGCTAAATTCTTCATCTCTCTTAAGTGTGATCAGGCAGTGCTACAGTAATGAGTGTTGGATTGGCAGGTCTGTGTGATATTGTAATATGTAAAGAGCACATTGTAGTGAAATTACAGATTTTTTTGTTATGAACGACTCTTTGAAATATGCAAGTACCTGAATGAGATTATAAATCACAATTCAGTGCTCTTTCATTGGTCTCTGATTGAGCAAATAAGATTTTCCATAGCATTATGAATTGCCTAATTATCAGTGAATGTGTGCACATGCTCAATAAGCAACTACTGTTGTGCAGCCAACAACAAAGAAGGCATATATATATATATATGAGGTATATATATATATATATATATATATATATATATATATATATATATATATATATATATATATATACACATTTACATTTATGTATATATATATATATATATATATATATATACACATTTATATCACATGTAAATGAAATCATGGAATGAGATGCTGGATATTCAACCAGGGAGGTTCCAGATCTTCAACAGGCTAGTTAAAATTAATTCTGGTATTAATTAGCTATAAAACATTAACATCAGCAAGGATGAAGCACAGCAAAGTTACAATGTCCTGAAGAATAGGACTTAGTGGGCCGAAATGCACCCGCAAGCGAGTCATAATTACTCTCCCTTTGTTTGATAATTTCTAGAACGCTTCTTTCTGCTCTGACAGCGAGAGCTGAGTCACAAACTCTTTTAATCATATCGGAATTCTAAGTGGCACTTGAAAGTAGAAAAATTCTTAACTCTGGCCATAACAAGGCGGAATAAGGTCTCATTTGCATGGCTGATTGCATGCGTAATGTGGTTATTTTTTGCTCAAAAAGTCTAATCAGCTCAGTGGCTTGATCATCTGCTACAGGCTGCAGAGCCACAGTTCAATAAATGGAATACTACAACCCAATATACAAATACATTTATTATTAGTACTTTATCAAGTCAGACCAATAATGCAAAAAAAAAAAATGCAGTTTCAAGGTGTTAAAGCTGATGCCAATTGACTTCAAATGCAAATGAGACAGCAAAATTTGTATTCATGGAAAAAATGTCCAAATTATTGTCTGTGATAATTATACCATAAATTTTAGAGAGATCATCTGAAAAATGCTGGAGTATTTCTAGAGTAGTCTCAAATTCCACTACATTAGGCATATTAGGGGGGTTGCAGAGGTTTGCATGGTGTGCCATGATGTGTTGACAAGAAGAAACCTGCACATGGAAGCACTTGTAGCCTCATTATCACCATGTAGGCTCATTACCTTTTCCCACTCACTTATCATATCCAAAGTCTTAAATTCTTATAATTACAAATGCATATATATGCATTAGTGTATGCTTTTATATCCCGAAGGCTTCAATCAAGTGTGCTGCATTAAGAATGTGATGAGAATTACAACTACTGAATATAAACCAGTGATATCAACCAAAAGAAGGTTTTCTCAAATAATAAGGTCTGCAAAGCAATGGAAACAAGATGCTAAAAGCATGTTGTGTGTTATTGGTGGGTGGCTAATTGATGTAAAGTGGGGAGCCAGTGCTGTTTCAACATTTCAGCATAATTCAACAGTTAAGGTGGAAACAAGTCATCCAGAGGGATTTGATGTAAAATGCTTTGTTCGGCTTAATCTGACTGACTCAAAATTCCTCACAGTTGTGCTGATAGGTACCAGACATCTGAAGAGTTTAAAGCCTCTTAAAGTTATTTCACAGAAGGCTGTTATGAGAAATGGTTATGAATACATTGCTTGATACATTGTTTGCATTTATGGCAGCTTTGAGATCACTGGGCCTAAAACAGGTTTCTTTACATCTGGATCAATTTGTCTGTGTCTATATGAGTGGATTTAAAGAAACCAGGCTCAAAACCATTGTAATACATTCAGAATGTTCTAAGGAAAAACAGTATAATAAATAAATAAATAAATAAATAAAGTTTTTCAAAATCTTCAAAAAAATCTTCCTACTATTTAAGTTCAGTTCTGGATCCCATACTTTTGGCCTGTACTGTATGCATGTGAGTGTAAGATATTATTACCTCTGACAATAAGCTCAGCAAAGTTGGACACGGCCGCTCCATAAGAAGACTGCGTGATGCAGCGGTACAGGTCCTGTTCCCCACGCTGAGCTCCGCCAACCTGAAACCAGGCAACTAATCGGCGCTCACCAACTAGTGAGCTAAGTGAATATGGTGCCATGAGAACACCATTACGCCTCTGGGAGAGAGAAAGAGAAAGAGAAAGAGAGAGAATTAGTAAAGGATATAGTTAACAGATATAGTTGTAGTTAACATTACACAACACCTATTAGAACAGACATGTGGAGGTTCATTGTCCCCTAAATAACTATCTATAA